>LYUA01001390.1:296452-313165 GCA_002093875.1 Calopteryx splendens | reverse complement strand
AGTGGATGCAGGAAGTGATGAGTGGCAATGGTTTGTTGAAAAATGTGATAGAGGATAATATATTGGGTAAGCGAGGGAGAGGGAGGAAAAGATTAGGAATGTTAGATGAAATCAAAGGAGGCAGAAAGTATTCAGAAGTGAAGATAGGGTTACTGTAGGGGTGTATTTTTCAGAGTCCTACCTTAACCGGTAGATTACCATTAATAATAATTAAATTTTGAATCTGGTACTTAATTTAGTAATTAACTGGTACTCTACAGGGATCCATTCAGTGTCAATTTTATTTTATTGCTATAATTTTTCTGACAGAAAAAAATAATCTCAAAAGGTGTAGAATAGAATCCTCGAAAAAATTTACGTAAGTTTAAATTTGGATAAACTTGTTATTAAACGTATCGCTAAGGATCTTCCCCCGCAATTCTGGCCCGAAATATGGGTAATATATGCGCTGGTAGAAATGAGTAATTCATTAATGATTAAATATCTACATAAGCAATTTTCTCTCGCTTCCCTCTCTAATTCTTTTCCCGTCTCGTTACTTATGTATGAAACGCCATTCGCAAGCATATGTATACAGTCAAGCGCTCTTAACATGACACATTTTATTAACTGGCAAGGTGGAGCAGGGACTCCGGTTGTACAACCAGCACAAGCAGCAGGCAGCTGTCAGGAAATGGAGAAGTGCCCTAAAGCGGATACGACGCCGGGACGACAAGTTCACTCTCCTTGGTTACCTGTATCAGGCACATCTTGACTGGGGAAAGTACAGGTGAGATCCTTATTAAACTGTCCCCCGTAACCCAGAAGTCAAGTACCTAGCAATGTAAAAGGTGGAAATCTGCGTAATTTATGTGATGCTAAGCATCTTCTGGGTTGCATAAAGGGTTAAATCTTATACTTCTTTTCTTTTACTGAAGCTTTAAGAAATAATATAATTTAACTGTCCAAACGTTTTAATTTCATCCATTGGAATGGGTGAAGTTTATTGAGGGACCCTTTTCTAAGAGCTCGAAGAGTCATCAATCGTTTGATTAGAAGAGGTTAGCATAATTTAAATAATAATTAAAGTTCTTAATATGATCTCATATGGTAGCATGAGGTTATAAACGTGCGTGATAACTTATAAGCTATGTTTTTGACATATTAAAGAAATGAAAAGCTTTGTTGTAATGGAGAACTTATGCTACAATAATGAATTGATACATTGGCATCACATTACTTTATGTAGTATATAAATATTTATGAATTTATTCATTTTTCAATTTTTTTATTTCAATTTTTTTATTGATTTTTTTTATTAATATACTTATTTATATTTGTGACGTTATCATGGCGGATAGAAAACATTTTTGGATCTATATGAGACAAAGATACAAAATAAGTATATATATTTAACCTCCCATTAAATTTTAATTTAGCTAAATAAAAATTAACACAGTTGTATGCCGTTCCTACGCCATGATTTGAAAAAAACCAATCCCCGATATTCTCAGGTCTATGACTAAATTTGTAAGTATCTAAACTGACTTCGATTAAAAGGCGGTTAGTCGAATTGGATACTGATGCCAACACAAGAAAAGTAACTCATTGAACAGTGCTCTATACGAGTGTAATTACCATGTTTACAGCAGCATGTAAGTTTATTTTTTTTAATCTGTTGCGTCACATAATCTTATCTTCTAATTACTCTTATTAATCGGTATCTTAATCGATTTTATATTAGAAGTGTTTTTCTAGTTTCTGATGCTTGACATTTTAAAAATAACGGTGAGAATTCTTCACAGAAGTATAAGTAATACATATTTTTCATTCATTTATCGTCTTAGACCCAACCTCATGAAATTCCGTTTTAATGGCTGAAATATGCTTGATAATTTCACACAAATGTTTAATAATCCTACAAACAAGTTTCAACGCTTTGGCTTCATCTTTAGGTACAATTGTTTACAAGTCAGAAAGCGTTTACATGCTTTCAACATTGCCGGGGGAGAGGGATGGTAGGTGGGTGGCTCGTAAGATCCACCCTTAGAAAAGAGCACCCATCCCACCACACCCCTCCCCCTGCAACGATGAGAATACATTGACGCTTTCTGACCGCCACCTTCCCACTGTAACGTTGAGGGCATGTAGGCACTTTCTGTCTTGTAAGCAATTGTACCTAAAGATGACGCTGATTCGTTGAAACCTCGATGTATCATTTGCATATAAAAATTTGTAATAATATACAAAGTTAATTTCAATCAATAATATTTTAAAATGCATTCATGCCTCAACGCTAGCATAATAAGATCAAAAGAAATTGTCAAAAATATTGAATTCACCGAGACAAGGAGTGTATTCTGGGTAAATGTTTGGATTTTCATTTTCAACTTCATTGGCTAAATCGCTTACCATTTGAAAATAATCAAAAATTGCAAAGGTAGTGCTCAAAAGGAAATCTAAGAACATGGGCCACTTCATAAATTGAATGTTGAAAGCGAAAGGCCTTGATAATGTTGGCAAAATATGGTATTTCATTTGAGGAAAAAAATTACATAAGTATACCCATTCTTGGATACTATATTTTCCGGCCGTATTTTACTACCTCCAAGCCTGGAAGTAAGTGAATTTTCCGCGCAGGCAGGGATAAAATCAATTTCCCCGAGATCTTTTATAATCTGATCAAGGGAGAATTATTACGACTGAGGGAGGTCTGAGAAAAAATCACTCGGAAGGTGAATGAAAAAGAAGGATTGGATGGAGAAGAAATAAAGGCATGGAGGATGGATGGAGAAAGGAAGAGAAGAGGGGAGAGAGAGGCAAGGCGAGGGACAAATGGGAGGCGAAGCCGTCCTAAATCAGTTCTTATCCTGAGTCAATCAAGTGCACTTCACCTTAAATGCACCCAGGGCGGGAAAACCGTGTCCAAGCCCTCCAAAGAGTCGGCCCTGAAATGAACAGAGGAACTTTTTTCCCTCCAAACCTCGTCAACTATCGCAACCTGAAACGCATCCTCGTGCCTTCGTGAAATGTGCAGGAAACGTGTGGCCCAACTTATGGAAAAGATATCTTTTTTTTAACGCTTTGTGATTTTATCCTCGTATAAATCCTCATGCAAAAACGTTACGTGTGTGATGGGATTCAAATGGATATATTAACGGGCACCAAATTCTTTCTTATACAACGGTCATTCCATTCAAAATATTTCATCATTTTATTTTCAAAATCTACCATTTTGAAAACAAAAAAAAACTTTTCCTGCCGGATTATTTTGGTGGGTGACATCTGTAAGTCGTGGGTCATTTTTGTTTTCTTCTTAAGTGCCCTAAGCGTACAAATGTATGCTCCTTAAATTCATATTTCCTTTAAAAAATTGAGTTCGTTGTACAATTATTAATACTAATGATATGGTAATAGAATTTCTCACAACCCCGTCTTAGTCGATAACTATCAATTAAATCCACTGAAAATCTGGGTAGGGGTTAGCCGATACTGATACCCCACCGAATGGTTTCGCTTATCACAAGGCGAATTTTCAAAAGAATATTGTCACATGTTTAAATAGTGTTATCACATTGTGTATAGATAAAAACGTCATTGGAAATTGGTTGATAGAGGTCCGGGTTGTAATCCGATAATCCTATAAAAAAATTTATTTTTCTGTAACAGTAATAACAACGGTTATAAATCCCATAAAGCTTTGAGAATGCTACTAGAATATTCACACGATTCAGTTTGAGACAGTGCATAGGTATGTATAGATTAATGCTAATAACTTCAGGGATGAATTGATGAGTGACTGCTAATGTGCTCTTTCTTTGAGGCCATTAAAATTTTCAAATAATGGTACTTCCATATGATACAATAGTCAAACCGCAATCAATGCATTTAGATAGTGTCTATATGGGGGCACTATAATAATCCCGGTAGACGATCTAGTTACAATTATGATTTCTCTATAAACTAGTGAGCTTTAGTGGCTATGCACGCATACACAATGGTTTCAAGTTACGATAATGAATGGCACTGCAGATTCCAACAGTCAATTGCATCTGTAGAATCAATGCGATCACATTGGCAAATCCGTCGCTAACAACGCCCTGCATTAAGAAAACAATTTTCAGTAGATGTTAACGTCCTTAAGACATATCCATATTACAACCATGAAGGCCCTCTTAGCAGTAGTAACGTAAAATAAGAGTTTTAAATAAATTCTCGTTTTTACGTTGGAAGTTTCCATTCTGAGGAGTTGATAATTTGATAACAAACGTTGTACGGCAGGATTTGGCAAAAGACAGGCGAGACGATGTTTTTGTCAAAAATATTATTCATGGCATCATTCCATGGTGGGATCTCACCAAATAAATTATACAGGTGTATCTTATTATCTATTTTAAGGAGAATCTATTATCTGCAAAAATTAATGTAAATAGATTAGGTTTCTCTTCTGTTACAGTTTTGGTCCATTTGCGAGATGCAACGATAACTTTGTCATTTTTTTTTAGAAATGGTATTAAGTTTTTTTTAATTAATAATAAGTAACACCCTGTTTTTAGATAAAATATATGTCAAGAATAATTCATCAAGTATTTTTCCATTGCTCTTGAATAGTCATTCGATTTATGGGCTCTTGGCCATTTTTAGGAATGGTTTATGATGAAATATGTGTTTTGAATATTTTAAATATTATTTTGGTGCATCATTTTCATAGTTTTATGAATTTTTCAAGAACAGAGGTTGCAGAGAATGCAAAATGGATATTTTTAAGCATCACTGAATTTTAACGCGATAGTAAATATTGGGCTAATGGCTACCTATGGATGTATTTTGTTTTGAAATAAATTATTCATTAATATTTTTTTGCAAATAAATTACTTATAAATAAATCAATTGTAAACAAAATTAGTTATTAGGTTTTCAGGTTTCCTGGCGGAAAATGTTCAATTGAACGTCAAACAAGTCCAGCCAAGTCCTTGTCGTAATGCCTAAGCATAAATATTCATTTGAAACCCCTCCACTTTAAAATTTGGAGCCTCTCCAGTTTGTCAATATTCCTTCGTTGGTTATAAGAAAATAGTCATTTCCCGCCATGGAAATTGTAAATTACGCGCACCAAGTTGCCCATTAATGCACGTGGTTTCTCCTTTCCACGCAGGGAGGCGCTAGAGCTGTCTCAGCGCCAGCTGGCTCTGGCGGAAGCGCTCGACCGACCCGGTCTGAGGGCGGAGGCTTGCCTCAACGCGGCCCGAGCCCACGAGAGGCTCGGGGCCCTGGAGCGGGCCCTCGCATACGGGAGGCACTCCCTGTACAACGAATGCGACCAGTGCCTGACGGCTGGGCACGCCCACTTGGCGGTAGGGGGCGTGTACCTCCAGATGGGGCACTTCCACCGGGCCCTGCAGTCCTTCCAAAGGGCTCACAAGATAGCCGCGGCCCTCAGGGATGCGGCACTCGAATTGCAGGTGCGAGCCGGGGATTCATTCCCATGGCAAGCCGACGCACCGAAGTGTGTCGAGGGGGCAATTTGTGGGTTCCTTAGCTTGTCATTGAAAGGCAGGCTTACATTTTGAGTGGCGCTGAGAGGCAGGTTCAAACGGATGAAGAGTTGATCGCCACGAGAACCAGATCCTGAGCGTTCTGTGAATAGGAGAGCAGCGAGTGCCAAATTCTCACCAAAAAGTGAAGAATGCTCTGAAATGAAATTTATCCTCCCCCTTTTTATTCCCCGTCACTGTAAATTGCTAAACGCGGATCATTCCGGCTGTGCTAATTAATCTTATGGTCAATTCAATTCAAAGAACATAAAAATATTTCTTTAAATCTGTGTCCTCAAACTGTTATAAATAACCCACATTCCCCTACGAATCAATTCACATCTTTTTTCACATGCGGAAAAACGGAAACCCTTATGGAGAAACCCTCTAATATCTTTCATGTTAGAACAAGAGGTGGCTCTTACGACATTTGTTGGAGGAGTTCGACTAAAAAAATAGTACTTATGTTTCCAATTGAGGAATCCATAATCCAGGTGCTGCTGCAGGAATAAAATGTCCTCATTTTATGGTATATCGTTCTGAGATAGAGAGACAAATTTAAGTCTTATGTGAAATTTTCAATTGGCATATTAAAAATATTTGGAAAGCTAAAATGAGACAATTTACAGATTTTGAATGAAATGTACAAAAAATATTTTACTACCCACTCATAAGAAAAACTTACAGTGTTTAATGCCTATTATATTCTCACTAGTGTTTTGTTTGCTTTAAAAACGTACGTGTGATTCATGCTATTCACCGTAGCTATTTCATTCTGGGAAAGTAATAATATTTGGAGACACTGCTTGAAAATACAATACAGTGGCATCGCCATGGTAGTAGGGTTTTCGGGGTAAATAAGACTGATGTTATACAACCCACAAAACACGCGAATTCTGTCAGCTTACCGTTATTAATTCATTATTAACAGCTAACGTACATTCATTCAAGTAGTGAAATGTTTTGATGGAGTTGTTCTATAAACATTTAATAATTAAAGAATGGGAAAATGGAAATGAAAAATAATTAACTTTCAAGTTCGTTCTGTCATAATATTTTCAGAATGGAAATAAAAATTGAATACAATGGTGCAGTAGTAAATAAATGTTAAAACCCAATGACAGTAAAATCAGCTAAATTTATCATAATAATTATTCTTTCATTCTTAATAATTATTTTTTTAATAATCCCCATCACGCCTGTCCCCAAGGCAATTTCTCGCCAAGATGAATCGTATAATAGCACACTCAAGTGATAATAGCTCGATGAATGAGCGAAAACCGAGGGAAGACGCACATACATTAAGTGTAAAGTGGTGTTGCAAGCATTCCTTAGGGCTAGGATTGTATGAGACGATCAACATTAACGCATTTCGGTCGCTTTTATTGTATGATTCCTATTTTTAAACAAATGCGCTGGTAGGTATAATTTTTACTAGATCACTTGGGTTTTGAGGCGTTTTTAATCTCATATTTGAGCATTTCATTTCGAAATGTGGAAATGTAAATTAATCTGGTTAGTACTACCACAGAAAGTATCATAGATAGATATGATTCTCACGGAAAGACGACCCAACATTATTTGCTTATGTCACCATAATCTAAACTTTTTAATAGTTTATTATATACGGGGGTATCCACGTAATATTGGAATTTATAGTTGGCGTATCAATAGCTACATTATACATGTCTTAATCTATTTATCGTTTGTGTGAATTTGATCTGAGAATATCACTCTCCGCCTATAGGTACGACAATATCCCCCTATCCTTTAACCTACTATTATAACTCATATATAGCTTATTACATATTTTATTAGTACCTATTTAGTTTATTATGTACTCGTAAGGGTACGGACATAATAATTATCAAGTATAATTTCAGACTTCAAAATTTTAAACTTATCCGGTAGTTTTGATTAATTTGCGTGTAATATAATGAGCGGGAGGGAGAAGCTGTTGAGGGGGAAAAATGGAAAGGAGGTTTTATGGCAGGAGTTGATAACTGTTGATCATTTTTAGTCATCCTCGACACTTTGATTAGGTAAAAACATTGACACCCCCCCCACCCTAATTAATTTTGAAGTTCAGCGGTTCTCGGCGCTATAAGTAGGGTCTTTTTTTTGGTGGTACGGGGGTGACAACTCCCCCGCGACCCCCCCCCCTTGCGAACACCAATTTGTAATTAGCAGAAATGTGAGTCATGACTGGGAATTTATTTAATGCGACCCCCGCGGAAATCAATTCCAATGCTCGGGTTTCGTGCATGATGGTACAAGAAAATGTCCACTCTCCATCAAACAGGTGTATGTGGGATTATCGGAACTCTTCGGGCGACTGCAAGATGCGGAGCAAAGCGGGCGACTGGCAGCTAAGGCCTACGATCTGTCACGAGGGCTTCAGTTGGGAGATCTCAATTCCCGTCATCATCGAGCAGCACTTTTGCAGATGGCTGCCGCCCTAAGAAAGCAAGGAGAAGTCGGGGACGCGCAAGATTATTGCAATGTAAGTCCTTGCAGCACAAATTGTTTAAGATCAAGTTCATGCAAGGGTGAGAAATATAAGCCACAACCATTGCACACTGGAAGCTAAAATTAACCCGGGCCAAAGCTAAAAACTAGCATAGTCCATGTTTACCTACAAAATGCATGTAATGAAATATTTTACAATAATTTTATTTGAACATTGATCATGCGTAGGTATGTGCTTATAACATTGGGTCGTTATGGCGAAGGAATTGAAATAAATATATTTTAAAATAAATTATTTTTTTTAATGTCTATTAAGTATAGGGAGGAATTAATGTGGAGAGAAGGTTTAAAGATAAGGATAGTGAAAAGTTTACTGCCCTCTTCCTCCGATAAATTCATTGAAATGTGTTTGCTAGTGAAAAAATGCACGGAAAATATTCATTATAAATAAAATAAATGTGATAATGGAAGATTTTTATCGCTGAGTTTTCCCATTATGAATACTAATGCGTTGCGGGGCCTTGGGATGTACTTTTGCCAAGAGCTTTATTTTATGCGTCCGTAATTTTTCATGGTAATTTAGAATAAATTTTAGTGGTGGATTATTTCCGTAACTTTTCAGGTGTAGTGGATTATAATTCCTTTAAAGCCAAAAAAAAGCTTATGTTCACATGAAAATGTAAGCGTAGATGATAAAGTTATAGGAGTACTATATTTTGCACTTCGTAAATGCTAATGACCCGCCCATTTATAACGCTACCAAGTTCTATTGCTGAAAGCAAGCGAATATTTATTGTTGAGTAAATAATGAATTAATTATTAAGGACGAAAGGACGAAAAAAATAAAATTAAAGGACGGAGATAAATCATTAAATTTGTCTTTATTGTCCTAAACACAGTTGTTTTGGGAATACAGCGGGATAGAGTTATGTCAATTTCATTTAATTCTTATTCACTAATTAATTTAAGCATTAGTTTCCATAAAGGCTGGGATCATAACGCATACCATCGGTTCATGTATTATAAATTATATCTATACGCTCAAAATATAAGTATCATTATGATTGTGCTGCAATGTATATATCTCTACAATATTTTCATGTACTTTTTCCATTTTTCTAGGAAGCGACGAGGCTGGCCCTTGTCTCTGGAGATCAAGCCACGTACGCCAGAAGTATTCGAATCATGGGGGACATATTTAGGAAAAAATCTGAAATAAATGTAAGTGAATACGCGTGATGGGAGAAATGAAATTCGCCGGATGATGGGCTGACTCCAAGGGCCCTCCGACAAAAGACGACTTGCCGACGGGCCCTCCAACGTCTTGCTGTCACACGCGGATTTGCTGGCGGTCGCTGCCGCTTTGTTTGTTCCTTTTCTTAGCACATTTTTAGACGTATTTGTTTTCCACTTTAGCACATTTTCTGTTAGCTATTCCTCGAAATAATAATGCGGCATATTTCGAAGAAATAGCATTTCAAGAGCCCACCTGAAGAATGTGGGCTGGAAGTAAAATATAAATGTTTGAGAGAACATACTATGGTGTCACACAGAAAGTGTGATGGTAAATGGAATGGAGGATAGCAAGAGGCTTTTGAAGAACTTTCCTTTTCATTTCATTGCACACATCTGGAAAACATATCAGCTTTTGTTAAAAAATCCTTAATAAATATTATTTGTTATATATTTTTCTGCTATGAACTATTTGGTATATTACATTCGACATTCTTTGGTATTTTCCTCGATTTCCTCTACCACTAGTTTTGATTTTACAGGAATAAGGTAAAATCAAAACTAGCGGTCCTTAACTAATCATCACATTTAATGGGCTATGTCATCTATTTTACGTGCTACATGAACTGCAACTGTAAAATTTATCCATATTACTTACTGGACTAATGGGCTATGTCATCTATTTTACGAGCTACATGTACTGCAACTTTAAAATTTATCCATATTACTTACTGGAATGGGTGGTCATCAAAACTAAGACCGCGTTGATTAAGGGTAGTATTTCTTTCGTTATGATGTCAGCAGAATAACTTAACTTGTTTCATCATTTCTTCTTCTATATGCACCTTAAGGGATATCTTAAATAAAGTTTTAAATTGATTCAGTTTTAACTTCAAACTGCTGGAATGTTGCCAAGTTTTATATTTCAGGGCGGTTTATAAGCATGAGTGCTACAAAACATTACAAGAGATAAGAGAGTGCTAACTGCGTATTTAAACCTGCCGCTTTCTTTATCCTTCCCTTTCCTCCTATCTCCTTTCCAGAAAGCTTTCAGGCAATACGAGGCTTCTCTTGGAGCCAGCGCAGCCTTAGGAGACCGCCTGGGGCAAATGGAGGCTATGGACGGCGTGGCCAGGTGTTTGGAAGCGTTGCGTTTGCGCAGGAAAATCTGCAGCTGCAGACCGCTCGAGTTTAACACAAGGCTACTGGAAGTGGCCACTTCAGTTGGCGCGAAGGTGATAACCAGTCAAACATTCACCATTTGATAAATAAATGTATGCCATATATTTTATATCATAGTCAATGAATATGCTGGGTCATTATTATGGCTACTTACCAAGATACCTATGTGAATAATATGTTATACATAGTACATATAATATGCAATTGTATAATATGTTATAATATGATAGTTATGTGAATAATATGCCAAAAAAATCTACTTTGCCTATATGTATGAATACTACACAACTAATTCTACTGGTACAAAAACATTTCGTCAACAAATTCCACAGATGATGGTGGGGTACTCGGAACAATATACTAGCGGTGTCCCTAACGAAGCATTCTGATCAAATTCTATCAAAAGTGTCGCGATAATATTTTAATTGAAAAACTTACTAAAATTCCGGAGAACATCCTCGAGATGAAAGGACACAGTTAAATGAGTGCAATTCTTATGTTTTTATCGTTTTATCGCGTTTTGAGTTTGAATTTTTTCTTTTAAATCAATCAAATTCAGAAGAAATGTTCAGGTTTATCATGCCATTGCAGCCCTTTGCGTTTAGTGTCAATTGGTATTTTATCAGAACGTCCGACGCCGGTTCTAATCCTTCCAATCGGTGATGGCTGATGACATACAAATGTGTACGCAGATGTTGGTGAGGACGGTGCGGCTTCGCCTCGCGCGCATCTACGCCACCCTCGGGGAGGACGGGGAGCGGGCGGCGCAGGAGCGGCTGGCCGCATCCGTGGAGACGGAGCTGGAGCTGCGGTGCGGCGCGTGCGGCCGCGCCTTCGGACTCCGCGCTGACTCACTGGAGGCGTTGCCCTGCGCACACATACTTCATGCGAGGTAAAAACAAAAGGTCACTTAACCCAAATGGATGCCCACTCAAAAAGGTTGTGCTCTTCGGGCATTTTCTTTTTTCACGCGAGAGATATACGGAGAAACTAGGTTGAAGCATTCACTAAAAGAGCAATTTACTTTAGCCGATTACAGAAGGGGACAAAATGGCATGAAGCATTAGGAAACTGAGCGATTAACAAGCAAGGATGAATCGTTCAATCTCGGTAAAAAGTACCTAATATGTGACTAATGGGTAAAAGAGAACTCATTTGGAGATTGATGGCTTAGTGTATTGGTATTACCAGATAATAAATTGGATAGCGACTAATCCTGACTTTCTTTCCACCTGCAGAGCACCTGATTTATGTATTTACACGGTCAAAAAGCATGACTGGTTTAATCATTATTGGCTTTATTGATGCTCTATTTTTTGTTGGTCTTTGAATGAAAATTGCGCTTTGCGTGATTTTACTAACATTAGGTACACAGTTAGTGATCATTCATGATCATTGATTGAGTACCTACTGTTTCATCATGTGGGAGGAAAATATCTGGAGGAATAGCCTAATCAGCCGCCACCGTGGCTACCCCACTGGCTTAGTGGCTAGTTCTCCAGCTCCTCGTATTTTCTGAGTTTGTCAAATTATTTAGCGGCATTCGGGTCCCTGCTCAGATTATGTATAGTTTGCGCGAAATTATAGTTAAATAGATTATTCGTTGTATTGGTTAATGATGATCTCCCAGTCATCTATCGTTTAGCGCGGGTATTAGTTGCCCGCTAAGGCTTCGTCGGTGATTTAAAGACGACCCCAGAGTTTTCGTGTTGCTCTCCCGTTTATCCGACTGATTGCAAAATATTTTCGCCGGCATTCCAATCAGCAGTATTAGGTTCATCAGGACATCAGACCTGATTTGGCTCCCTGGAATGCTGGGGTTACTGTCGTCCACCTAGAGAAATCAACGCTGCGGCAGCATAAAAACGCTCGGCCCACCGGCTATATTCATAACCGGATTTCCTTTCAGCATCCTCTCTTTATTTCTTGGATGGGACCAATAAATCCGTTCCTACAACAACCAATTAGTTTATCATTAACTGGAATATCATCAACTGACTGCTATGTGCATAATCTTCGACGATACATCTTAAGGCCAGGCGACCGTGCCATATGTAACATGTATATCCAACCTCACCCATCTATCGACCTCCTTTATTTCGGGAGAAAATGTTGAGGCTCACGAATGCCATTTTCTTCCAGCGAGGAATGAACCCAACATTAGGTTTCATTTGGTATAAAGCTTTGTTGAGACCTAGTCTTTCCGATTTTTAGGTTACACACAATCATCAAAATCAGATTTCTTTAATTAGAGACTTCAACGCGTGAGTACATTTATGCAAAACTCCAAGCGGCATAAATTTGGGGTCAGGTAAAATTGAAATCGTGGAAAACGTGAAGTAATCAATTTATGCGGCAATAGAACATGAAAGTCACTCAAATTTTAGGATAAAAATTAATTTGTATGATGACTTCAGATTGTAGATCTTTCATAGATGCTATCAAAGTTGAAAAAGAAACCTCAAGTAGATAGATGTACCTTCATAATTAAAATGGTTTCCAATTTAATCTGACTTTCATCTTTTTAAATAGCCGTTGAAATAGAGTAATAGAACTATTAGGGTATATCTTGCGAAAACTAATTATAATCGCATAACATCGCCTTAATAATAACATCACCTTCATAATTATAATTGTTCAAAATGAAATCAATGAATTGGGTGGAATAGTGGATGGAATGTGATTCAAGAGTGTAAAGCATTTAACTAACAAAACTAAATAAAAGAGCTCAAATAAACTCATACGAGTTTCAGTATCGCTTTGCCATATCCATACTCTTCTCAGAAAATTCATCATGATCACCCTTTAATAACCGGTGAATACTTTTTTCGGTCAGTGAAATTCTCATATTTATAGTTAGCATCAATCTTAAATGGTAATTACACCCTTTTCCGGGCTAGTTCGTGGATCAAATGTCTTATGGACTTGCACTACTACTAAAACTATTTTCATTCGTTTAAACGTGTGAAAGGTGACAAAATGCATTCGGTATCAAATACAGAGGAGAGAGAATGAGGCACTATTTTTTTTAATAAGTCCTAAATAGTGCTTGGACATCTTGGCATGCACAAGTGTGGAAACCGTAAAACGTCTTTCAGGTGTTGGCTAGCAAGGACTTTTGCAAAACTTTCCCGGGTTTTTAATTCGTCACACGCTCATTGCCTTAATTTTGAAATTGGGAAACTGTTGCTTCCCTGTGAAATATGCGTTTTCCATTATAAAAGTCACGGAAAGTTTTCCACAAACACATGGATCTAAAGTTAATAGATTGCCCTAAAACGTTCTCGCAGAAACGGAAAACAGAAAAAATCAGGCCCAGGATAGTTCACCAGGTCCTTTCGACAAAAAAGGCAGGTCTGTGATTACCGATCTAGGCAACGTTTCTACAAAGTAATCCCTTATTATAATCGGTACCCTAAGAAAACGCCTACTAATCTAGCAAACGGCCTTTTTTCTTTACTAATTTGTGCTCATCTATTTGATGCTATAATGGCCTCAGTAATGGATTATGGTCCTGTTTGTTATAATTGGCAGGTATAATTATTTGGTGTCCTGGTAACACAAGGCAAGAGTTACAAGATAAATAGTGGCATTTTCACTGCTCGAAACTTTATGGAAAAATATTAGACGCTGACATAAAGGTTTTTATATTCAATCACTACCATCTCCCTTTTTCCCTTTTTGCCTTCGTCTTTCCTTTCCAAATGAAAAGTTTCTCCTCTGTCACAGATATTAGCATATGTGTGCCTATAATCATATTCTCCTCTTTCGTTTGTCGTTTTTGTCGATATTGTACTTCACTCAACAACCTATTTTCCTCCCACACTGAATACATCATTTTTCATTTGTCTCCTTTCTGCGACTAGCTTTCACCTTCTGCTTCCCAAACCACAACTCTAACCTCTCCAAGAGGATTGTCTGTAGTTTCTTGTTGCTCCATCTTTCCAGCACGTACAATACCTTATCTGAGCTTTAGGTTCTTTTCCTTCACTTGTAGAAAGGCTGTTATATTCAGCTCGTTAAAATTTGTCAGTCAGACTACACTTCTAAAATACTCGTGTAACGCCAGCAAATAATGGAGTGTTTCTAATGTATATTCATGTCATTTGAAATCTTAATTTTTAATTTTTATGAAGCATATTAATTAAATTAATACGGTTTGAACGATGCTATCAAAACACAAAATATTTCGATTAACAGCTAATATGATATCATAAAAGACGAAAAAAGAAAAGAAGAAAATTGTGATACAATGGTTAGACGAAATTGACAAAAGCATCTCGGAGCAAGCCATAGGTTTGAATGTTGAGGGTAGGCTCCTCGTTATTTAAGCTTTTCTTGGAGAACCCAAACAAAGATAATTTGTCGAACTCCTCGTCTTATTTTCGGTTCTATTTATATTCCACATTTAAGAGACTCCATAATAGAAGCGGTAAAAGGTAAAGTGGATGCACGCATGCATGCATATATCCGTCACAGTTTTCAAAAGGTTGGTTTGACAGATGACGGTAGAGCTCTCCACGTCCTAGGCCTTAAAGCGTGTGAAAATCCCACATTTAAGGTATTTAGGCCAGTTGAGGATTCCCAGAAAGCTCTAGTAATGAAATCACACAGCTGGGTTTAACCGCTCATTTTCATAGGCATCAAACTGGATGAAAAAACAGAGCTTTTAGGTATACGACCACTCTACCCGCTGCTTCGCCACCAGAAAGCTATCTAAGACGAAAAATCCAATGGGAAACATTTTAAAATGTAGTTGCAGGTCCTACGCGTTTACATTTAACGACGAGGGAATTATCAAGCCCAAACGCCATCAACATTTCAGTTCGAAGATTGGTTGACTGCACCCCTCCACTTTTTCATGTGTAAGATAACGTCGTTATTTCCGGGCAGTTATTCCGACTTATGATCTTTACTTGACTTGTAAATGCCATGGCATTCGTCGTATTTATTACGTATTAAGGTGTGTCTAATCTATCTGGCTTTCCTTATTGTGCTTCTAATGTCTTTTCCTTCTCTGCTCTTCTCTATTTCTCAATTTAATTGCCCATTTCACCCACCTCCAGCGCTATATTTTGAAGGCTTCTGTTTAATTTATATTTTTCTAATTTTTTCGTATAGTCGAATGCTTCTACCCTATTTATTAACTTTCGGTTTCACCCACCTCCAGCGCTATATTTTGAAGGCTGCTGTTTAATTTATATTTTTCTAATTTTTTCTTGTACTCGAATGCTTCTACCCTATTTATTAACTTTCGGTTTTGCTATTTCAGTGGTCCACGTACATCTATATCCTGATCCATGGAGTGCCATACTACACAAGGATGCTTATTTCAGCATAGTAGGTTGCTCTTATGGGTCAACTCCATAACCTAAGTTAAACTCCGCTTCATATCCGTTGATCGCCTTCCGTCCCAAGTTATGCTATTTTCAAGGAAGGATTTAAATATTCCGATTGTACTAATTTCTTTCCTCTTATCGTAACTTATCTGCCTTAAAAATCCTCTCTTCTAGATAGTATGATTTCAGTTTTCTTCATGTTAACTTTCGTATTAGATATGTCTCTGAAGTACGAAGGTTCATTGTATTTATTCATGCCTACAGGTATTCAGGATTCTCCGACATAGATAGCTTCGATTCAATCTGCGAAAGCATATTAATTAACGGAGCATATATTTTTCTTCCCTATTTACCTTAATTCCTCTCATTTTCATCATCATTCAAAAGGTTGGTTTGACAGATGACGGTAGAGCTCTCCACGTTCTAGGCCTTAAAGCGTGTGAAAATCCCACATTTAAGGTATTTATGCCAGTTGAGGATTCCCAGAAAGGTCTAGTAATGAAATCATACCACTGGGTTTAACCGCTCATTTTCATAGGCATCAAACTGGATGAAAAAACAGGATTTCATCTATTTTATTTCCCATTCACATGGTTGTTGGATATTGTTTCAGTTGGTATTCAATCCTTGTCAACCTCCTTAATTTATTTTCTGTTCCATGTATTTCTATTCCACCTTTAAGTCAAAAGGTGGTGACATGGTTCGTGTATAGTTGATATATGTTTCTTCTGTCGTTGTAATCTGTGCCAAACGTTTCCAGTAATTTGAACGTCTTATTCCACCCGGAATTGTCAAAGACCTTCTTCAAGTCCACGAATTCCGCAGACAGTGGTTTTTTGGGGTGTATAGTTTTTTTCTACTGCTACCCTAAACTATTATTCCTTATCCCAAATTCGTTTTCCTCGAAGTTATACATATACTACTATGCATATATCTATATATATGTATATATATATATATATATATATATATATATA
>LYUA01001390.1:278696-295817 GCA_002093875.1 Calopteryx splendens | reverse complement strand
ATATATATACATACATATATATATATATATATATATATACACACACACACATATGTATGTACACACACACACACATACATAATCTGAGCGGCCCGGAGAGCATTGGTAGAAGACTGGGCTTGCCCTGGCGTTGTTCAAGTGTGTATCACGCACGTTCGCTTCTCCCGCTCGCGTCTCGCCCGCAGATGCGCTCGAGAGCTCCCGAGGCGCCGAGGTGGGGGCGCGGAGTCGAAGAGCGCCTTCGTGAGTGCGGGCAGCACGTCTTCGCTGCGGAGGCCGTGCCCGGAGTGCCGCCGCTCCCTCGGCTCCCGACTCCACCTCTTCTGCTGTGACGACGAGGCGGCCGTGGCCACGGGGACCGCTCTCGTGGACCCCGACGACCCGGACGATTTGCCCCCGCCGCCCCTGCCGCCCCTGGCCTCCGCCAGGGCCTCAACCTTCAGCCTGGCCTCCTCGTCCCACCACAGCGCGCGGAGCCTGAGCCTAGCCAGCCTCTCCTTGGACCACACGGCAACGTCTTCGGTGTGAGGCCCAAGTTCCAGAGGAGAGGGGGCGTCCAGACGAAGACGCGTGTCTAGGGAGTTGGGGGTGGGGGAAGATGGTGCGTGAATGGCGACCGTGAGTGTGTGATTGTGATAGCCCGGGCGGGTATTCGAAGTGGGAACTATCATTATCCCGAAACGATTAAGGTTTCCATTCAAAGGTAATGCTGAAGATTAGAATCCATTTCTCACGAGGTCGTTGATCCGACTTTCGAATGCATGCGTCGAAGGAACCGGCTTCCGAGTGGCATCGCTGGTCAGTGATCGCCCTACTCCACCTCCACCCCCCCACCCCACCTCCTCCCTTTGCTCCCGCCTCCTCTCCTTCAACCTGAGGAGCTCCCTTACAAGGTACTTACTTTCTGCCCCTTTCAAGTGCCAGGACCCGTTGTGTTTCCGATGGAGCATCAATAAAGTGGCGCCGTGCGGACCAACGGACCTTTTTCTTGGTGTTCCAGGGGCGATGTTGCGCGATCGGAATTCTTGAGGAATTATTTTGTCCCAAGAGGTGCGAGGAAAGGGAATCTGTTTCACGGGAAATGCGCTGCTTTTATTTCCATGCGATTCCTTCGTGTTATTCCTATATTCGGAGAGGTTTATTACTTTGTGAAAGTTAGAAGGTATGTGAGTGAAAAGAAAACACTTCAGAGTCTGATATTATTCCAGCCGCATCTTTGCTGAAAGTATAATGAGAGGATATTTTTCAGTTTATCTTAGGCTCGCATGCCAGAAAAACGATTGAATCACCCCATGGGTTACTGTCCCATTAGTCGGTAATTCATTTTACCTAAGGTATTTTGTCCTGTTAATAAGATTTTCCTTTATTGTAAAATATTATTAGTGGTTAGTTTGACTAGTTGACATGTTTGTTAGGTAAAGTGCTCGAGATAATATTCGAGTGTGTTATACACCATCATTCTACCGCTTCACGGGGGCAGCTAATGAAATATACTAACCTAAAAATTTTTAAGGAATTGTCCTCGAAAGTGTTCGTAACATTTTTATGAATTTATTTACAAACTAAGATCATAGAGATTATGAATTACTTCTTCCAGTATTTATAAGCGTCAAAGTACATTTGTCTTTGCATCTAAAGAGGTTATAGTGGATGCTATGATGATTGTTAAAGTAAAAGATACCTGCGGAGAATTAATAAAAGCTCAAGTACGAAAATTGAGGTTTTTAGCAAAAACTGGCTGATAAGTAAAAATGCGGTATGTCTACTGAATTGAAAACAATTGAATTGGAAAGCCTCACAACAAAGTTTATACCCATCAACTTCGTAAGCACAGATAATTGACTAATTTATATTAATGATGGAATACGCACAGAAATTTTATAGCTCAATGAAACAGTTACCTGCTGATTGTTAAGAACGATTTCCTTTAGCAATATCCCTATTGGATGAAACTACAGCGGGAAACTATGAATTGCTGGCCTCCAAGAGGCTCTAACCAAAAATCTTAAGAAGTTAAGATGTTTATAGGGATGAGTTGACAAAACTGAGAAATTCCTTTGCAAAGAGAAGGTTTCAGAGTATGATAAGGTCGGTGCTATAATTAATTTTATTTTATTGGACGGGTAAGTAGAGTTTATAAAAGTGACCATTTATTAATTTCCTCCTGTAGGTATAAAGCTCACTATTGGATAAGAATTGGACCGCTACTTCGATGAAGTTGATGTAATGCTCGAAAAGGAAAACGTAGTGCTTGATCATGTCGGCAAAATGAAACCACTCCATAATTTGAGGACTAAATATTGTTTACAGTACTGTAAAACCTTTGAATTTGGTTATAAATTAATTCGTTATGCTATTTGTCAGTGTTCAGGCCACCAATTTTAAAAAATAATTAAAAATGACACAAATTTCATAAAATATCAACCATTTTTTTATCGTTTTATGTAATAATCAAAACTGTGGATGTACGACTGCACATACTTCAAAATGTATCAGAGTAATACTTGCACACATGTATTCCCTCATCACTCCCAAATTTCATTAACTATAAGCAGTAATTTAGGATTGTATTTCCGACATCTCGTCTTGTTGAGTGATGCCTATCAGAAATATTTTGCCTTAGGTTTTATGACCCGACTGTTATGTGCCACGGCAATCGTCGATGACGCACAGAGAATGGTCTCCCAATCACATGAAGCGTGGCCGTCAAGAGCAAGTGCAAATATAGAGTTGAAAAAATATGCATGAAGCGGGGGATCAGGAGAATATCACACCCGATTAAGAAGATGTCGCTCTTCAAAGGGTAGTGGTCATTTGGAGGAATTTACCGCACTCAAATTTCGTTCAGTCAATAAAACCTTCATTTTCTGCTCCCTTTCGAATCGTTCAACTCTTGATTTTTTATATTTTTCAAATCCTTCAATCAACCTTAGATTATTTTTCAAACGCCATGAGCAATCGAAATTTGGGCACCGAAGAGCAACTTATTCATATTAAACGGATTCAGAATATCGTGATATTCGGATAAGCGTCGCCAAAGTGTCATATGTTTTAGTGATGAATCAGAAGAATTAATGGCTCTTGTTTTTTCAAATATTTCTTTATTTTCTTGTTCCCTTCACTGGTCTCATGCATGCATTCATTTTGTAAGGCAAGTGAGGCAGATTGCAATCTGCTTCAACCGAAAATACGAGCCAACGTGAAGAGGGAAGTATTAAGAGTCTTGATACACTTCTTCCATAAAGGCATCTCAAACGTGCGGCGATAAATTTTAATTGGGGGGAATGCATATTTCGACAGCGAAAACTGAACAGTCAATTTGAATGGTTAATGCCGCGAACACCTTGTAAGAGTCTCACAGAGGGGAAATACAACCATTATAGCAAAACTATCACGGCATGAAATGCTCAGTGGGTATTAATATTTATGCGTCATTGAATTTCACAGGTTGATTCAAAGTGAGAATATTTGTATACTTATTCTTGATTAATTCATTTTTAACCAAATATTAATTTTTCTCTTCTTTAAAATAACATAATGGTCCTATTTTAAATCTCTGCGCCTGTGATAGGCCAAGAAATTATTAATGTGCTTAAAAATTAGTTGACATTAGATCTGGAATGTACTATCAAAATTGAAACATTAACATTGAAAATCAATTTTAGCATCTTTTTCCTTTGTCTGTAAATTACGAGTAGTAAAGCTTGTCAATAAATAGATATAATTAATTATATAGCGATTTGGAAAGGTGACTTTCACTTTCGCATGCGTCCTAGTATTATGTTTGCAATGTGTATGGTAAATCAAATTTAATTCTGATAATAATTGTTCCGTGTATTTGTGTAAAATTAAGATTTCCATAATCCATTCACTCGTCCACTAAATCCGTTCTTTCGGTCCTTGAACCATGAATCGGCAATAACAGCCTTTCCAAATATATTAAGCATTGACAGCCTTGCCCCATATAATTTACTCAAAACTACGAGTGTTATTCTGGTGGGACCCTTAACATTTAAGATCAAATAACTACTACAATGAAAACCGGTTATTCGTCAATCTGATAAAATATTTAGTGATAATTTAAGTGTTCAACCGTACTACAAATACTAATTGTCACAAAATCACAAAAAACGCAGCCCTTCTTTGTCAAGATTTGGGTCCTTTTAGAAGGTAGCCAAAATCCATGCTTAAATTTTGCGATAATTTTGAATTTAATTTTTTTATGAAAGTAATTGTAAAATATTAAATTTAAGTTGAAATGTATAAAACTCGCTTTTAACGACATTATTGTCTTCTCAAGCAATGTTTTATGTTAATATTGTGTCCTCTACAGCTCAGAAAAAGTGAATGTCCACTTTGTATCGGTAAGTTACTGAGGGCACGCAGAACAAATTGTCGTGTTCTGATGTTTCACCTACGGAGGTTTATAGTTTCTCATGCAATTTTGTGGATCAAGAACGCATTTTATAATTTAGTGAGTTCTGAGTTACACTGATTTTATTGGAAAATACTAAGTTAATGCAAGAGAATGAGCAATGAAAAAATAGAAAGAAAATAAAGAAAACCAATAAACCAAAAAATGAGTATTGATAATTTGCTATAGGTTTGTTACAGTCAGGCTAAATTGAGAATGTTCTGATACGATATTTTTTTAACCAGAATAATTTTCTATAAAATTTCATTGCCTAAATGTTTCATTTTTAGGGACGTTACAATTTATTTAATCGCATTAATTTAAAATTAATTTAATAATATTTAATAATTTATATTATCATAATTCCAGTTCTAAAAGAGCCATTAATCTTTATGATGCAGTTACAATATTTCAGATCATCTTGGCAATCAAGTAAATTCCTAAAATCTATTATGAATTTCTTGTTATGTTAATGTCATTTTATTTGATTCTATTATATCAAATTGCTAACCTATTCATAGAAATTATCTTCCTATAATTGAGAAACTTCAGTATAGCAATTTATTGAATGCATGAAAGTGTCCTTATCCAATACGAATGTCACTTGTACTAAGGAAGAATATTTCGCTGAATGTTGAGCTCGTGGCTGGATCACATTTCATAAATATGGCAATGTAGATGCATAAAAAACGACAAAAACAATGTAATTGAGCACTCGAGAGCAGATAACCTTACATCCAGCCGCCTTGGTAGCCTACGACTTTTAATAATACTTTTGACTCCACCCAAGAATATTTCATTTCTGGTATTTTGGGTTTCTTTTGTTACTTCGTCAGTGCCTGACAATGGGACAAAAAACAAAATCGCGGTCAAAAGCCATTTTCCTTGACGTACTAGACGGTTCGACAAACGGAATTAGATTCAACGATGACCCGTCCTCTAGTGGGTCACCACGGTTCAAAGTAAAACAACAATATCATCTGGACTTGCGGAATATTTTTTACCACTGCGAAAATTGTTCACTATTCTCGTTCAAAAGGAAACAGTCTTGCAGATTGTTTGTCATTTCACGTACCAACTTTGAACTCAAACTCAAGCCTTCAAATATTCTCCATCGCACTGATCACATCATATCTTTTCTTCCCCATGGAATTCTGAAAACTTGAAAGTGACTTGACCACTCATCTAAACCAAAACATTATTTTTGATCTTATCTCTTACATAATAATGCCCTTTCCTGATGCCTTTCAGCATAGCTAGTCCTTCAGTAAACCTTGTGCTCACATCTGTTATTAACGTACCAACACGCATATAATATATATCATTATACATAAACACTTAGCGTATTCTCAGGTTCTTCATTTTTTTGAAAGTGATAACATGTATTGCATAAATGTAGGTCACAGTTCTTGCAAATATAAAACTTTTTCTTATCAAAGCACCAATTTTTTAGATGTTAAATCTTACATTATATAAAGTTTAAGATTATCATCTTTATTTAATAAGTGATTAGGAAAAATATAATTGGATATTTTCAAGCGGCGAAATTCTAAAAAAATGTAATATAGAAACAGGCTCTCTGTGCATTTGAGCCCTTGTTTCGTGAGTAAAGCACTTAATTTATTAATGGGCTTACTTCGATTTTCCATGTGATATTAATGTGATATTTGTAAATGGCTTATTTCCTAAAATTCTTATTCAACCCATAAAACTTTATGTTAAAAACTCCAGTGTTAATAGAGTGTATTATATAAGATTAATACCAGAGTGTAGTAGTCCCAACCAATTCAATTATGTAATTATAAATTATTATAGTAATTATAATAAAGTTTGCTGTTTGCATTTAGCTTTTAAGTTCAGCTTTAATTCATGAGTAGATGCCCTTAGTAAATATTTCTCAAATATATTTTTAATCTATTACCCTTTCATAATATTTCTACTTATTTATACTCTTATGCATGTCAATTGTAATTAAATCATGTGATATACAAAATAGCAATGTAATAATTTTTGCCCAAAAATTCTCTAAGCACTATTTCAGGTCGAGTTTTAACAATAAGTATATTTGTATGCATTTATCTTTCTTATTGGAAAACAGGGTAATATATTGCATATATGATTAACTGTATAAATATTAAATATATAAATATTTAAGTTTCATTTTAATTACTCTACTCTAAACGTTACAATTACTTTAATATCACCGGTCACAGATTACGCATACGTATCTTTTGTTATCATCGTGTGAATGCAATTCTTAAAAGTAATATCATGCTTACTAAAGCTTAAGTAGGGTTATTTTTAAGTATTCCTAAGGCATTATTTTATGGAATAGTTGAAATAAACCTTAAAGAGATTAATCAATATCTCATAATTTGTACAGTTTCATAAAAATGTGTACAGTTTCATCGAATGGTTCTCTATCCAGTAAAAGGGCAGATGCCGAAAGCTAAAAGTGATCGATTCGAATAAGTAATTTTACTGTTTGATCTCTAGTTAATGTCACTTATAATCTCCTTATTTATGAAGTTCATCGATAATCTCAGCTATTGCTCGAAAGTTATGTATGGTCGATACGGCTAATTGCACTGATAAAGCAACACAGGATAACTCATGTTGCCATTGACGATGATAAGCTGCTGGGAGAACAAGTAAGCAAACTCGATTTAAAAAAAAATAAAATCTCTCATATTCCAGTCATTTTCTTTACAAAACACCTATGTTTTGTGCAGAAACAATTTCTCAATAAAAAAATATTTAGTTCACTTTTTTCTCAACAGTAAACATTTTATTTAAACTCGTTTTAATCTTATCTAGCCTCGGTGCTTTCCCAGTCGCCTCAATTAAGTTTTAAAATTATGGAGTGGTTCTCATATCTTCGATTTCTAGCTCCCACTTGAGTCTACTGTACTCCGGTATGAGTAAGACAACTTATTTTAAAATGTACATAATATATTTATATAGGCTAAATCTCGTTTCTTGTCTGTATTTAGAGATTTCTTTTAATTTACTGGCTGATACGAATAGTTTTTCGTAGTAAGTATTCATTTCTCATTGTCTGTCAATCGAACTAAAGGAAATAGGCAACCGCTTAGCCGAGGGAGGGAGACATTAATTTTATATTAAACTATCAGGTCACTTAACAGAACAGTTCATTATAAGATTAATATAAAAATGAATGGAATAAACTCATTAGTTAGCCGAAGCTTAGGAAAGATAGAAAAATGCTTTTAATGATAGGTAACAGATTATCGGTCTCTGTGAGTTATGAAAACTATATGTAACCTGAGATCCCCACTTCAGCACGCGTATTTAAACTTATATTGCTCAATCACAAGTGGTTCCTCCCTAAGTTTTTCATCGACCACGCGCGTTACATCCAAGAAATTCAGCAGAAACCTCATGATTTCTCCGCAAGACCAAGAAGTCTTTCGCACAACTCCAAGCAGATAAATGTTTAATTTTTATCTGTTTAGGTTATGCGTTATCTGTTTATAACAGCTTAATTTGTTGCCGTTTGAATTTGTAAAATGTTCTCTGCTATTAAGTTCGGTGGAAGTTTATTATTCATTCTTTTCAGTCTTTTTCATGAAACATGTTGAAGTTTCGGTGATCAGTTTAATTTGTGTTTTCTCGCACTTCTCACTAATTGTATTAAAGATTCAAAACCACGTTGGAAGTTGATCGCTTCATGCTATCATTCTCAATCTTGCGTCATTATATTTTTTACCTATTAACTAAAATTAAGACAGTGAAATAATGTTGAACCTGAAAGCCAAATCCGAATGCGTCATTTCCTCACGAATCACGTGAAAAGTCTGTCACGTTACCCGAGAATATTGTAGATAGACATTATTTTTATCGCTTCCTCGCCTTGAAGCACAAATTGGCGTTCCTTTTCCTCTCTCGGTGCACAAGATATATGGATCGTTAAACACACCCCCAGGTTTAGAATTAGCTCTTACTGTTAGGATGATCATTTCGATGGCATTACGTCAGACTAGTACGTTTCGTCCTTGATGGTTGGGATATTGTGGTCAAGCACATTTACGGTAGATTAGAGTTCTTTTGGGGCATGTCTTATCTTAAGGTTATGTCCATTGGCCGGGTTATGCTGGAAACGTTTTAACAGCTAGAGATGGGTATAGCACTGAGCGATGATTGTTTAAAAAAATGGCTGTGCGAGTCGCTCTAGGCAAAGCAAGAATAACCATAAGAACTTGTTCGGAACACGGGCTGTGTCCGCCCACAATATGTTGTAGATTTTAAGAAAGTTCCAGGATTAAGTCATGCTCAAATAAACATATTTCAGTATGAGTTCTACGTAGTGAAATTCTCTCAAATATTCCGTATTTTGTTTAAAGGTGATGAAAATGTAATACGAAATACATATACACTTGATAGCTCTGTATTAAATTTACGTTATATTTTAAGTACGTTGCATTATACAAGGCTCAATCTGTTATCATTAAAAAAAGTGTTGTATAAAATATTATGCGATTGTATTTTAAACTTTTTCATTGAAGGAAGTTATTTTTAATTTTTTCATATTTTGTATTCCTCACTTCTTTAGCTTTGGGCTCTAGAATCGTTGATGAGCGAAGGACAAAACAATTCTCATTAATAACTGATTTCAATAGGCTTGCATGATCAAATTCACATACATGCTCAACTCACTTTAACTATTGTCGGGGATGTCACATTTCCAACGCTAAATAACGGGAAAAGATTCCAATTACTCCAAAACCCCATCTGAAAAATCCTTTCATTTTGAAAAATACATAGAATATATAGTTAGGCGTGACTTCGCGAACATTTTCCATATCCAACATGATAACGAATTCATTATTTTTGTTCAATTTTATTGAACAATGGTCATATACGTTACATTCCGCATTGCCACCGAATCATAAGAAATCATATTCATGTAAGCTAAGTAGTAGGCTACCATGCAGTGACAAGAGTTGTTCAGTTAAATTGCTGTAAATCACTGGTTTATATTTTAAAATGAATTTCAAAAGGTTTTGTATTTTTTTCATTTAAATATTTTGCGATATATTGTGAATAACGACTGTTGTTTTCAACAGTTATTGACTAATGAACGGGTGACTTCTCCTAACCACTAAAATGCATTAAAAAGATTCCTTTTTGCTAATGCAGGTTGGAAGAAATCGTATTATAATTGGAAAAAATATTGTAAACATGCAGAGTAGTAGCAAAGGAAAAGTCTGGTGTACAATTGTATAGCACATTTTAGCATGTTAATTTAAAATGAAAAGGGCAGAGATTGTGGAGGAGAATTTTTATCCGAGTTTTCTCTGGGATTTTCATTCCGTGCGTAGCCATTAACTTTGGGAGTCACGCCTTCTCTTCTACGATTGTCGAGTTCGATTTTTATTTTTCAACGTCCATAGAGGAAAATTTCCAATTCTATGTAAAAAGACTATTTATTTTTTTTATCTATGATTCCCTGCAGATATCTCCATGGTAAACTCCGTTGGTCCCCCTCGATTTCCAATTTGATTTTTCTTCAAATGGGTCCTTCAATGTGCTGCCAATTCCAAACGATTTCTTGCACTCAACCGCGATTCAATTTCTGGAGTGAAAACAAGGAACAAAGCCAAATTTGGCATGAATAGCATTAACTTCAGAGAATACAATTTCATCATTTGAGCATACACTCAAAATTTTGGTGTCATCATCTAGCCCTTCTATCGCACATAAAACAATTTATTTTTAATTTAATTTTAGCAAGCATTCCCTTTGTAACCGGAGAACGCCATATTGTTTTCCCCTCACGAGACTCTTCCTGGTTATGATCTCACCGACCACAAAATGCATTCTTCGTACATGCACATCAACGAGAAAAATTTGGAAGTATAATTCTCATTTTGGATGAAACTTTTCCCCAGTTTTTATCTAACTAGTTACTTACGGAGCTATTTTGATTAGTTTTTCGTCAATTGTGTGTTTTTTTCGCGTATTATGTTTTGACCATTTACACGCGCAGTCGTCACACGCATTTTTCTTGTCCGGTTGATCATCACTGCCTCCAATCCACAAGTCGTTTATCTAAAACAAAAATCACCAAGCAAACTGACTTGAGATGACACAGTGAGCGAAAGGATAAAAAAGCCCACGACTGCCATTTTATTTAAATTTATAAGAACGATGGCTGGGCAACGTCTTGCGTTGCTCCCACAAGGGTCGTCAATCCCCAATTTAAAAAAAACTACAAAATATTTGCACATTTTTGTCGTCCTAATTATATACATATATAATGATGTTTAAATGTGAATTTTGGTGCTATATTAAATGAATAAACAGCATGTTGAAAAAAACTATTGAAATCTGTGCAGACGAACAACTGAAAAAGACTGAGTTTTTTCGAGTCTGTGGTGTTGTAATTGTTTACTCGTTGTCTGTGGAACTCTTCCCTTGAGAAACTCTTTTCCCGAGTCCACCGAGTGCAAGATTCCTATGTTTCCGTTGTGTCAAATCCTCAAGGTGATGGAATACTGTGAAGCTCGTTTATTATTCCGATGCACGAGCTTCGGCCACCGGGTGAAAAGGGGGGAGTCTTGAAGTGGACAATACCGTCGCTGTGAGTCAATGGGTGTTACGAGTTCTCGAACCCGAAGGATTTCGTTTTTTTTTTTGTTAGCAACGCTCACAGTTGGGCTGTCGCGATGTCGCTGGACTCCCCAGCTCTCCCCGTGATTTGAGTTCCCTCTTTCGGCCCAACGAGCGAGTCTCGTGGACGCCCCGAACAAATGGGGAGAGAAAATGAAGAGGCCATCTCCAGGAGTTGATCACCCGCTCTGATGCAGATATTCCTCCCCGGCATGGACCGCCTCTATTCGAAAATGAGCGGCTGCTCTAATTGTTGCAGATGTGTTCGTTTGTGGGTTTGTGTGCATGTGCGAGAGAGAGAGGTGGAGAGAAAGTTCGTTTGTGCGTGTGTGGATAAAATAAAAGAGTTGTGAGAGTCATTATGAAACATCATGCCTTGTTGATTTCTAGTGTTCATCCCATTTAACATATCCTTCTTGTTCCTGGAAGCGGAACTACTACCACGCAGCACGAAGCGCGAAATACCTCGTCCAAACCTATATGGAGAAGCTATATCAAGTAAAAGCGTAGGATTATGCGTCTTTTTAAAGTCTACTTCTTCAAGAGTGGAGGGGACTCATGCTGGAAATAAATAGAATGCATTTCCAATTAACATCAAAAATATTTAATTTTACGAGAGTTTTTTCGCTCCATTGAACCTCAACCAGGTAAAGTTTCAAACTTCTTATCATTACGTCTTTATTTCATGCTTTAATATCAAACATGTGTTAGGAAAATTGTTTCAAAAAATCCAAAGAAATAATATGTAACTTCCCCTCACGTAAAAATGTATACCTACTTCTGTTATAACGATACCCTAAATTCATGGATTCAGAGAACGTTAAGAATTGATTTAATTTTTGAGAACTATTTAAGGAGCGTTTTAAAAGATTGGAGTTGTTTTGCTTCAATATTCTGCTTGAAGCCAGAAATAATAGCTATTTGAAGTGATGATGTAAATAAATATTTCCTGAATGCTTGAGAAATGCAGAGAATTTCGCCTATCGTTTTCCAGTGGCATCAGCAAAACTACGGTTAGTATCACAAATCTGTATATTGAGGTTTAGTTTCATAGTGAAAAGTTCTTAAAATATATACTTTCGAATTAAACTAAGAAGTAATCAATGGGTTATAAAAAATAATTTTGTCTTATGACCTACCAACCTGTTTGAAAATATATAATCAGAGTGAATTCCCTTTGTCCCAAGCCAAGTGCAAAATGTTGAAATCTTAGTGAAAATGATTTTAACTATCGTATGTTAAATTGATTAATTAGTTGATACTTGTTTTTGCTTGATTATTGATCATTTGAAATTATTTATAATGCTTCATTATTGGCCACCAATATGTATTCGAGTATATTTCCTCCTTTGTTGTTTACCCCTTAATATTCGGTTTTCTTTTATCACTTCAAAAATTCGATTTACTTTAAAAATGCTCATTATTTGAGTGTCAGCGTACGACCTTTTCAGTCAGATTTGGTTATTTCCCTCCGATTTGATGAATTTCGTCCACAGTTTGGTCCTACTTGGTATTCAACATCTTACTGCGACGTCACGACGCCATGGTATACGACCCCATCTATTATAAAAACCCAGTTTAAAGCTTGGTGAACTATTTTGGATACTTTCACCCGTTCATCCTTCAACAATTGGACAGAAAAAATTGATGCCTCGGCGACTATCCTCAGGGCATTTGAAAGTGCACCTTCAGCGATGAGGCCGAGGCTGATAAAAATCTACTACCTAGCTCGTGAGAGAGCTTTGGTTTTCAAAAGTTGCAAAGGTGACCGAAATTACTCTTTCTCTTAGCTGAGAAATTGTATGATCCGGAAAATAGGGAAAAAAAATATTTTGACCTTTCCTTTGTTTTCCCCGTCATGATGAGAGACTGTAAAGATTTCTGTAGTAAGTCGACTTAAAAAAATCTTGTGCGGCAAGACGTTAATGTCTTCATATTCGTGGAATCCCTTTTAAAAACAAACATTAATCTATCAATGATAAATTGCGAAGACATTATATAAACCCCATTTCTCGTATATTAAATCACTTGAAATTCATCATATTATATTACCTTAACATGGGCAATCGTTAGGAATCAACCAAGTGTTTTCTGTCAAATTTGTCATATCTTCCCGATGAATAATATGACACAATAACACATATAATAATAATAATTGTAATCATGACACACTGTATCGATTATGTTTTTTCATGTGGCCAATCCTCACCTAATATTGTTCATAACCCCAAACATTCATTCATGATGAATTGGAATACCTTTGGTACTAAAATTTTATTAATAATTTGTTTTTAAAAATTCGTACAGAATTACGTATTTTTATCTACAATTGCTATCCACATTAAGTATTTTTTAACAATATGAACTAATTAAAATATATGGTTAGGGGTTAGTTTTAGGAAAATATAATGGATATAATAATAGATATAATTACAGGTATGGGTTAGAATTCTTTACGGATGCAAAAGAATCATCTGCCTTTCATACAAGTACCAAATGATACAGTGCTGCTTAAATTTTTATGCTACCCTGGCCAAGAAATGCCATCACATATCAACATTCGCTCGCAATCAGGCTAACGGATAGACATTATTTAGAAAATATTTAAGGATATATAAATTACGTTATTTTTCCTTGAATACGCGAAACTAATTTTATTCATGAATAATATATTTCCCCTACCCCCCAATTTTTGTTAGGAGAAAGAAATTATGTCTTAGTAGAAGCCGGATCTAATGGCTTGAATAGTAAATTTCCCGGTTTTATTGTTGTATAATATCCAACGTTGATTTTGCCGGATTTGGATACAGAAAGCTTCGTTTAAACAGAAAAACATGCATGAGTTAGCACGTTTGTTTGGCGTAATAGAAATAATATTATGATACCAAATCTCCACTCAAGTCTACGCTAATAACTAACGCTATAAGAAAGAGACCACTACTCCAAAAATTCATCTATGAAAGTTGGGAATGGTACTATAATGTCATACATCATTAACATAAACTACTCGTTGATTTTCGCACTTCTTTAACATTCATTTCTCGTGGAATATCCTGTTTCATCAACATACATTAATATACGGCATGGCACTACCCACGTATTATTTTTTTGTGTCCAAAGAGTACCCACTTTATTTTGGATGAACGTGAAAACATAAATTGATATGTTGGCAGATATTTCTACAGTAAACTGTGAACATAAATATTACACATTAAAATACTTGTCGGGAAAAGGCATCTCCTTAGTGAACAGTTTAATATTTGGCTATTACTAAATTGCTCTCCTCTATTGTTAATTTTAAAGATTATGATATAATCATGGAGAATATACAGTATTTGGTTTTCAAGTAACGTAATGATAAAATTTCTAACGCACTGTTGAATACACTGAGTTAGGTACAGTGTAATGATGTTAATAACATTGATAATGGAATAAGGTCGAACATTGACAATAACATTATCCTAACTTATTCTCAATAATGTAATAGATAACTGTGAACTCTTGATTATTATCACTAAATCTCAGTTTAGAGCCAGAAAAATACAACTTTAGCTCACAGAGAGATTCTCCTTCCAAAATACAATTTATTCTTTCGTGCAACTCTTTTAATTTCCAAATAAATAGCTCCTGTTGATAGATCCTATGTATTAATAAGCCCAGTACTTTCCACTTGATGACACTTTCTTACGATTAGTCTACATTTATTAGATCTTTTACGAGTTAAAAGTTATCTTAAAATGATATAATGCATCCAAACGAGTAGTAGGTAATAAAACAATATTAAGAGGAAACCTTCATTTTTTTCTTGTAACAATGGAACCATTTCATCACACCAGACCTGATACCGCAGTATAGAGGTATGAAGATTCCATGTTTTAAGTGTATATTTAATTTGAGAATGATTTTAAAGTTCTTACTTCACTATTTCAAATAAATTAAAATTACCCGACTGTAAAGTTGAAGAGCGAACGCTAAAGCTCAGACCGCAGCCGCTGACTTTTGTCTGAAAGGATATTTTTTTCCGTCGTGCCTGTGAGAAATCGACAAAGGAAGAGAGATCGTGTTCAATCGTGCGTAATATCGAGTCCCAATGAAATTAAAATGTCGAATATGAGAGAACGTGGAAAGACATAAGAGAAAGGCCAGTCCGAACGTTGAAGGTGGACTTGAACCCTTGTTTCAACACACTGCATTTCGCCAGAAATAAGAAACGAGACCTGATTTGCAGCGCTCTTTCCGAGTGAGAAGCTCCAGCTAAATAAGGGTCAGAGCTCTGGTTATGAAAGCAGTCATTCCATTAGTGAGCTGGAGTCACTTTTGGCAATTTCGAAGATGGTTGGGTGAAGAAATTTGCTGACCTCATTCCTTCCATTGACAGAAAATGGGTAATATTAAAGTGAATATTTCTTCAAAACTACATACTACGACATGTTGGTCACCAAGTGTTTTTCAAAATCTCAAAAAAATGTCCCAATGTATGTATTCATAAAGAAAATCGACTCTTTCGCGTTCACAGTTGATTCTTCGGTACCGTAAATCTTTCTCATTATTTAACTTTCATTCTAATTCCTATACGCATAACAGCCAGGCAATGAAAACAGCTTCCATTAAACATGACGTATAGTTAAACGCATGACGTTGAAAAAATTTAAAACTACAGTCTTCGACCATCAGGTTAGTTTCATAGCTCCCCACGTAATAAGTCAAAGGGCGTTTACGTAGTTAAACATTCCAGGGGACCAGTTCCTTTCTGTTTATCACCTGCGGTTTCCAAGAAGATGTCACAGCTTGGATATAACTGTTATGTTGAGAGATCACCTGGATTTGAACCGCAGACATTGAGGTCAGCAGCTTTTTGCTCTACCCACCAGGTAACCATACATTCTGATTATACTATGATTCTTAAGACATTATTCCAAAATTCGTGTTAAATATTTTATCGAATAAAGGGTCGTTTTTCCTTTAATCTAAGTATATACTATTTAAGATTTGTTTCAATAAAAACTTTTTTAATCCATCTACAAGCAGAATTAATAATAAATGCTAAAAAAAACTATACAAGGGGCTCAAGAAAGTTTAAAAACAGTGATCAATTTCATAAAAAATATTTGTAATGCCTAGTTTTGAGCTGAGCAACCAAAACTGAGTTTGTATGTGAGAATAAGTTCAGTAACGCAAGAAGTAAGCCGCTTCAGACCAATTAGTTAAATAAACTCTAGGGAACAAAATAAAAACTTAATTTCAAATCAATTCCATTAAACTCTGCAAAAAAATACTTATTAATTATTATGTACTTTCGCCGATTGGATAGTTGACAATTTTCAACGTTTTTTCGTAGATAACGCGCCACTATAATAGCCAGAAATATACGAAAATTGAACCCGTACGCCTATGAATCGGAGATGAACCTTGATTTTTTGTCCACAAGGAGATCCAGTGAATCAATACGGAGGTAACATACGTCGCCTATTATCACCTGCCCCAAAGTACAGTCGTGCTTGGTGAGGCTACGACTAACCTGGTGCTAATGGAAGTCCTGCGGCGATTGATATTTACACATCTAGCGCACGGAGACCACTTTCTCTTCCTCATTGCATCTCCATGGAGTTCCAATATTTAGAAAACCAACCCGCTTGATTTTCAGACAGGGATGTCCAGATGCAGGGCCATTGGTGCACCCTCCGTGGTCCACCGGACAATTACGCCGCACTTAAGAAGACATAAATTAGTTTAGATAAAAATGAATTGGTTATTTTCCACTAAAATTATAGCTATTTAAAAAGCGTTTCGATGCGCAGTAGTTTAATATAGTCTGATACAGACTATATTAAGCCTATAAGGGCACATAGGGCTATAATATTATTCAGTATAAAAAGAGAAAGAACGATGCTTCAGTAGAAGACAATCGCACCCTATCGTGTTGTGAGGGTTGGGTGAGGGGTACCCCCCAAAATGCTCATTCAGCTCCTTTGGGTGTGCGCATTCATTTTTATAACATAGACCATCAGTATAAGAGATATCTATCTAAATCTACATGATACCCCGCAAGCCGCCGATAGGGCGTGTGGCGGGGG
>LYUA01001390.1:138702-154876 GCA_002093875.1 Calopteryx splendens | reverse complement strand
CCATTATAAGAGAAACACAGACACTTTGCAATTTTCCACTTAATAAATTAAGTTATTAGTATTAAATTAAGTGGAAAATTGCAAAGTGTCTGTGTTTCTCTTATAGTGGTTAGAGAAGGCACTCACATTCCTCCTGCATTTAAAATGAGCAATCATTTGCTTTCCACGCTTTTTGAGTATGAATTTCAGAAATGGCAAAATAATTTGAGTGCCTTTTGTAAAAGGAGCACGCAGGACATCGTATGAAAGCTGGGATTGGTCACGTGGTTCATAAATGACTCCTAGATCTTTTATCCCATTTTAAGTTTTCTGATGATACAGTGCTGCACTTGGAGAGTCAATGAACTGCAGCCGAGCCAATGTCTTCTTGCTCGCTTGAATACCATCTCTGCCATATTTTTTTTACATGAATTTCGTTGAGAAAATACTAAGTTATTGTCTCTAAAATAATATTTTATTCCGCTTACCTTGTTAAGTCTGTAAAAGTGGTCATTATTAACTATTATTTGTATACATTACACAGGATACGAATTGGGTAATTAGTAATTTAGATAAGTAAAGCGATATTATGCCTCATTTTAGCTATCAGGTAACAGTAAACGGTTTGAGCATAGAAAGTAGCAGTTATTGTGAAATAACAATATAATTATGATAATTTGTACCAAATACATAGAAAAATGTATACCCGATAGATAAGGATCTGGTAAAGGAGGAGGAGTTGAAAAACAAGACACCGGTATTACCCCCATTTTAAAGGACAGTACCCCCATCAAAATATGGTACTAAATTTTTTCATCTAACCCCCATTCTGATTAATTTTGTATTGAACTCTTTAATGTATTGCTATTTACACGTCACCCAATTAATTACCTAACGCTATAGTACTTCAAAAGTCTGCCACCCTCGGGAATTTATGGCATGCCATATGCCACGGAAGTCAATACACTAGTCACCACACAAATCCAATTCTTTAGGTTTTCTATCACCGACGTTCCATACGCATTTCCAAAATTTTAAAATCTATATATTTATGTAATGTCACAATAAATTTATCCGCACAATTCAGTCCAGGATCACCATACAAAAAATCTAAAAAATGTCGAGCTGATATTTCATTTTTGCTCATCTTGTCCAAGGGGTCAAGATTTTGAAAGCAAAGTAATTTTTTCATCCAGGATGGCACAGTAACAAATTTTCTGCGAAAAATACTGAGGTAACGCTATTTGCATACCATTGCGTAGTAAAGTTTAAGGTAGGTGCCTGAATAGACACTGCGAGTAGTAATAAATATTTCTATGTCGGAACTTTTTTTCATCTCACGTGCATTATATTTACTGCATGTACATTGTGATTTCTTATTTGAAAAATTGGAATGCATGAGAATGTATCGAAAGTGAACTTTGAATTTAGCGTTAAACATTGGCTCAAAGTAAAATGATGCGTGACCTTCTGAGAAAAAGAATCCCTGGCGAAAATACTTCGCGCGGTTCTGTTATGTTCAACCGCAAAGATGAGTTTACCTTCGAATTGAACACTTTGAACCTCTCCTAATAACACGTAAATGAAGAGCGCATGCACATTTTGAGGATATAAGGGAAAAAATTTTTAATTTCTGAATCATTTTCCGGTCTTTAAAAAATGCATTGCTCTAGATTACAATGGAGGTCAACTGAGAACATTCTAGGTCATCAGATAGAAGCGAAAGTTATTCGGAAGTGTGAATGTAGACAGATATTCCAATTCTTTTGTGGCTAATATATGTGTGTGCAAAATAATGTGGCGCTCTTTGAACACCCAAATGTGGTTTAAACGATATTTTTTTTATTTTGCGATGAAATGCAAGCAAAATATGATAATTCTGCTTTTTATCATACTGCTGCAGTTTATTTTACAGTAGCAGCATTGAATCATCTAGTGCCAAATACAAAAAAATAAAATGCCACAATTCTGAATGACTCCCTTGCCCTCCTGTAAGTTCGGCTCTCGGTGGTAACCCCCAAATCTTTGTCCAAGAGGGTATTTATATGATCTATGTTTCCACTGTAAATTGCTAATATTCGAAGAGGTCTTCTCTATCCAAGCACATTCCATGACTCCAGTTTCTGTGGTGCCGTATGCAACGACTTTCGGACACAAAGATGAAGTGACTTCCTCTTAAAACTCAACCATAATATAGGTACACTTATAAAGTCGTACATTGCACTTCGGTATGTATCACGAACTTATGTTTTAAGTCCTATTCAGTGTACTTAATTCTCACTTTTTCCATTAGTTTTGTTCAAAGTAAAGGTTCTTCCATAAAATGAAAGGGAAATTAGTAGGTAGGTTGGAGTCCGGCAGTCTTTACAGGAAAATGTGTATGTTACTTAATTGGCATTCAAATTGCAGTTGATGAAAATGTTTTTAGCTCGTGAGCACATGCATTTAGATCACCTGTTTCATTAATTCTATTTTCTTATGTAAAGTTCCCCTTAAAATTCTCTGAAATATTGTAGAAGATCAGTAATGCATCTCTTTGCTTTTTACGTTCCAGTCCTTCAGAAAAAATCTGGTAATAGGAGTTTGAGGAAGACTCCACCTTAATTTGTTCATGGTTATTTCCAAGTTTCATATAATTTGAATTGGACCCGAGTTCTTAAGCATCCAAGTATACGAATTTCAGTAATCGGACAAATGTTTTATTGGTGTAAGCAGTGATTATCAAGGCTAATTTAGCAATTGGGAAGATTCAGGCATTACATTGAAGGGTTAAAACCTAATGAGAAACCAAAAATCCAATGGATACCATTTTTATTTTAGCCTAGGTTTCGGTCACCTGAGGAAATTTCATTTTTTGGCTACCTTAAGCCTAAGAACACCCTTATCTTTCAAGTTCATTTTAAAGTTTTCATTTAAATGATTGAAAATCTCCTCCTTTGTTTCTAAAAAAAATGCATATAAATAATGTAAATATAGAAGTAATGTATCCCTCAGTGAATTGACTTTTGATCAATATACCTATCTTCCGGAAACCTATCAACATGAGGCATGTTTATATTAATAATCTTTTATTATGCCCCTTTTTCGTTTAAGTTACAATGAATTTGTGTCAACTTATTAATATCTAACTTATATTTCAAGTGAAAACTGGGGAATTTCAATAAATTGATAATAATTTTGTAATTGTTTTCCAAATCTCACATTTTTAGAGCTTGCCCGGCCCAGAGATGGCTGCAGAAACAATGAGCTCGATCCAAAAGTTCATGGCTGGTATTGGGGATGACGATGGAGGGGGCAGGAATGTACTTATCACCGGAGCAACTGGATTTCTTGGCATGGCTCTTGTAGAGAAGCTACTCCGGACCTGCCCTGGCATCGGAACTATTTACATTTTGGTTCGGTCTAAGAAAGGAAAGGAACCAAAGACGCGGGCGGAAGAACTATCAAAAAATCTGGTAAATAAATTCTCAAGTTTGATCAATTTCGAAACATACCAACACTCGATTATTATTGGTCCACTTCTTTTGAGGGTGTCTTGTTAACTGCTCGAGTAGAAGTCTCTTCAAAATGCGGATTCGTTTGTGGATAAGCATGTATTTTTAATTTTATAACTTAGGGTGTCGTAAGTCAATGTATACAGGTGCAATAAAGCAAGTAAAAGGTGTAATCAATAGGAACCGCGTAATAGTTCCAGGATCAGTAGATTTTCCATCTAAAGCACGTAAATCGATGGGCATGGATATTTTATTTGGAAAGTGAAGAAATAAAAATTAGTAAAATTAATTATATTGCAATAAAATACACTCCTGAAAAAGAAAAAAGTAACCAGTGAAAAATTCAAACCCAAAAATGTACTAGTAATATATTACAGTATTTTAAAATAGTCTATGAGCATACTATAATTATAAATGAAAAAGTACTTATTCCCTCTTGCTTTTACCTGTCGGCTTATATTTAATATGACATGGGGAGAGGTTAAATATAATGTATTAGAGCAGTGGCAAAGAAGGGCTGTAAGTAAATAGCCACTTAATGACGCATTGTTGATAGTGAGATATGTACCTACACTTAACATTCGAAAACTATAGTTGTGACCCCTTATCCAGCATGGGTAAGCTCTATCCCACACTTAAATTTGTTGCACTAGAGTGAAGAAAGAATTCTGTGTTCATAATGCGGTACAACCAATGTATGCATTGCTAATTAGTTGACTTTACAGAGGAACGACGGAAGCGACTTCTTGAATTCAGACCTCGTACCTCAATTCCCACTTTTTGTTTGCGACATGCTACAGTTGGAGAGAAAGTCGAGAGCCCAGTTAAATACTGCTTTAATATTGAATCTGGATTCTTTATGCTTTTACGTGTACACCGGTTTGGTGTGCGGGGCTTTATCAAGAACTTTCTTTTGAGAAATCTTCATATCTTTTTTCTTTCTTTCTCCCGAGTTAAGCGTGTCTTGTAAAATGGACAAGTTAATTAACTGTCTTTTGGTCTATTTTTTCAGAAGCACACAGCATTGCCGTTTACGACGTGCTATAGGGTTTTACCTTGCAACACTGCACCCGTCCACATTGAATTTTAGGATTAGGTCATGTCGTCTGGCGTATTAAATAATGGAACACATAGGTACTGGATTTTGTAATTTTTTCGAAATTAGACTTGTTTATTTAGATGAAGAATTTGATGCTTTCCCATGTTATGCGTGAAATCTTCTCAAGTCTTGCATCATGTCAGGTAATAAGACAGAAACTCCAGCGCCCTGGGGACGATGGGAGGGGCAGACATCTAAATATCGCCGGCTGAGGCGACCTAGTGGTAGACCCACGAAGACTTTATATGCATTTAGTTGTATGTAAATGTATTGTATAGATGATAATGACACCCAGAAGGATCGAAAAGAAAATTCGCCTTGTGCGAATTGTTATGTATTGGAAGAATCCTTTGAGTCCTTTCACTGAGGTTACACTCCAGAATATGTTTTTCATGCTTTCGAGAACCTTTAAGCCGGTCGCACACTAGCGGATTGACAGCGAGACGGGGCGGGTCGGGATACCCGCACGCCGTTTTTCTCGTACACCACCCCAGGCAAGAGCACCTCTGAGCCTCCAAACCACGAGGACCAGGGGTGGAGAGTGTAGGTTGTTCAGTGAGGTAAGCTCGAAAGATTGAGGAGGGGAAGCATGAGAGTTTTCGAATAATAGCATAAAACTTACAAAGGATTTACTACCCACTTATGTACCCATAACTATAATACATACACTAAAATTTGCTACTTAAAAATACCTTTTCTTGAGGCTTAAACTGGCCATGTTAACGTTTAGACGCAGGGGCGCACAAACCGGCTGCAATTCGATATTTATCCGGCCCCAAAACTGTTTTTTTATTGCATTCTTATTTTCTTTCATATATATTGGCTTTCACCATTATATTAGATTTATATTTTTTTTTATTTTTAAATTTTCATTTTGTCTACTTATTTGAGTTTTGAATGACAACATGTTGAAAGTGCTAACTGAATACCTGAGTTTTGCTATTTTTTCTTTCCTTAAAATGTCGACCTAGTTGTCAATCAAAATGTTCAAATTGTTTATCAATTTAATTAATTCATCTTTAAATGTAATTACTTATAAAATTCTGGTCAATTTATGTTCCTCCCTCATATTTAACTGAGGACAACTTTTCTTGACATTTTATACGGCATGCTACGATTGTAGCAAAAGACAGAAATCCCTCACGACAAGTAATTTTTCACTCCTACCTTGGGAAGAGATGGATAAGAATAAAATAAAATAATGACTAAGAAAACTATTTCAAAAGTGAACAAAAGAAACCATCTGTTCACTATTTTTTGCGTCAAAGTTGGTCCTTGAGAGTAGGGGATTGTTGGGTGACCAGCACAATGCTGTAATATTTGCAATATTTAATCTATTTTTTTTATTTTAGGTGTTTGAAAGACTCCATGAAGAATGCCCAGGGGTATTTGAAAAAAAAGTCTGTGCAATATATGGTGATGTTGGTGAGGATAACCTAGGAATATCTACAAAAGATCGTGAAATTCTTTGCAGGGAGGTTTCTGTTGTCTTCCACTCAGCTGCAACACTTGATTTTGAGTCAGGTTTAAAATTGACTGTTGATGTAAATCTCCTAGGAACCCGAAGAATTATTGAGTTATGCAAAAATATGCCAAAACTCAGGGTAGGTATATTTCATTACTTATATAGACTCTATAATGAATTATATAAGAATTCAAATGTTTGTATTATAAAATTTTTCAGCATTGATTGGAATTCTTACCATGCATACTTAAGATATGCATATTTACTCTATGATCCTTGTAGTAGGCAAATTCAGTGCATAATTTAATAAATGTTTACCTAAAAGGTAAAATATCAATTTATTAAAATGTAAAAATTTTCATTACAGGTTTTAGTCCATGTTTCCAGTGCATTTGTAAACTGTATCAGAAAAAGTGCTGAGGAGAAATTATACCCTGTTGGACAGACTGCTGACAGGCTAATTGGATTATCACAATCCATGCCTGTTGAAGCTTTTGAGAAACTAGCACCCACGTAAGTATATCAATAAAAAATAATTTTTCTGCAACAAAACATCTTGCAGTAGTAGTTCAACAAGAAATTTCATGCCATTTACCACAAAATTGTCTCCAAAATCATAGTTGCATACTCTTGTAAAATGTATACATTTTAAATTTTTGTTTAGATACATTGTCTAAATCTGTATCAGCAATTTGCTCCAATATCAAACTTAATTAAAATGATAGGTACATGAGTTTAAGTTGAAACAATCTTAGCTCATATTTTACAAAGAACTGAAATTTATAAATTATTCATGCAATTCTACCACAAAAGAAGTCCTTGATTTGCATCATTACAGTTATAACATTGTCAAATATTTTTCTCACCGTGATGAAATAGTAGGTACCTGCTACTGGACACAAATGGCTTGTGAATTTTGAATGGCTGCATTCTGTTGGGTTTCACTAAGTATTCTATTTCAATTGAAAAGAGTTTTGTCAGCATTCCAAATGGTTTCTACAAGTTGAAAATGTCTTCTGGGATCTCCAGTTCTTCAGTGTTACAGCATACATTTCAATTGACAGTCATTTTGTCAGCATTCCTGCTGGTTTCTTCACATCGAAGCTGCTATCCTCTTTGGCCTTAACTCTTTTGCTGCGGAGGTCTTTTATATCTGGACACAAGGCGTTTTTTGGCATTTAAATAAAAAAGAAATAAATATTTGAAAAAATTGAGTGATCGTGGCTCCATCTAGTGAATAAAATGCAAACTTTTTATCATATACTGTATTGCCACAGGCACCTGCACAACAATGGAATACGTGGAGAGGCGAAAAATGCAAATGAAAACCAAGATGACACATACTCCTCATATGCTGAGCAGGATTTCAACACATGACGAGACAAAATTATCACTTGCAGCGAAAGGGTTAAGATACCAACTGGAATGCTAGCAAAACTGCAGATAACTAAAACAAGGAATATGATTATATCTGGCAGAAAAACACCCTGTCCCACAGAAGCCTTCACATGGACTTAAAATTTATTTTTTTAAATTAAATCCTTCATAAATAATTAATATTGTTATGGTTTGTGAAAAACACTTATGTTCTCCAGAATTGATTTACATGTGACCACTAAATATAAAATTGATTGAAAACTGCCAGGTTTACATCAAACCTCCCATATGAGAACATAGTTTGGATGTAAATTGATCCATATAATCAGCAGACACTGTGTAAATAATATTTTCAATGTAAAAATGCTGTCATTGCAGATATGATGTGGAAAACAAATTCTTCTACACATAAATTGAATTTTTTTGCCCCAACATTTCTATATTTTAGTAGATTCTCTGCACAATCTCTTGCAGATTGATGGGAGATCACCCCAACACTTATACATTAACCAAGGCTTTAGCGGAATATGAAGTGGATGCAGCAGCTGCTCTCTTCCCTGCTGTTATTGTCCGTCCTTCCATGAGTGAGTGAAAATTGATCAAATTGAAGCTATACACTAAAGAAAATGGCTTATGTGTGTAAATTCACTTTTAAAAACTACCTATTTGATGTAATCAGAATGCATACACTGAGCCTTCCAATTGCCAATAGGGTGTGCTTACCAGTTTCACCACCACTAAAATATCTTATTTCACAGTATATTTTCAAGAGAGTTCATGAAAACTAGAGGTTCCCAATCAAAATTTTAATCTGGAGTACCTGCCTATAATCAAGTAAGCCATAGTTGTGCAGATTATAAACTTGTTGATTTTTTCTTACTTGAAACACAATGACTATTAAAAACAAATCCTGAGATAAGAGGTTTCAGAGCTGAACATTATATACTGTAAAACACTTAAGTTTAAGCAAATAATTTAAGAATCATGTGAGTTGCAATTATAGGAGTGCATAGTATTTCAGTCAAGATAGACAAAGCAAATTCTGGGGAGGATAATTAGGTTAATATGAAGCAGTATTTCTCAAAATATTTAAAGCACAACACCAACAGGAAAAAAATACACTCAAAGAAAAATATTTACCTACATTCTACCTATCAGTATTTTTCTGCAATACCTACCAGCTATGAAAATTTGGAAAAAAGTAATTTCATGATTGAACAAGTCAGATATAATAAAAAATTTTACTTCAATGCCTATTTAATATATTCAGTCCGTAGTTGATTTATTATAAAATATTTTTATCATCTAGTTAATTTATGAATTTACAAAATTCTATATAAGATATTTACTATAAATTTGTGTTACTCTGGATATTTAGGTGCTAGATGAGAATCTTTATTGGAAAAAAATAAGCATGCATAATAATGCATTGTGAATATTATTATTATCTATTCATAAAACTATAAACAATGAATAGTTGCATCTTTCATGAATATGTGTTCATCATATTCTTCATATGTGCAGAGAAATTCTAAAGTTGTCATTATCTACCTTTCAGATACAATTGTAGTAACATGACCACCTGCTGTAGAGGTTATTGAATTTGTCAGTGCATACATTTAATAATATTCTACCTAGGAGTTTCTCTCTATGCCAAGTTAAATAAATTTCTGAAGAATCCTCTAAAGTATTTATTAACTAATTCATTTAATTATTCAATTGAAGAAAATATTTTTAATTAACAGTTACAGGATCATGGAAGGAGCCAAAGCCAGGATGGATATCTTCGATGAATGGTCCTGCAGGGTTTCTAACAGGAGCAGCTAAAGGCATATTACGTCGCCTTCCATTGGATCACAATCTTGTTACAGATTACATACCAGTGGATTCTGTAGTTAGTGAAATGATAGTGGCTGCGTGGTATACTGCAACAACTAAGTGAGTAGCTACTCTAATATTCTTCTGTGAATTAGCAACTTTCATTTTGCATTAAAAAATAGGTTACATTTTTTTAATTATGTCAGTATTCACAATTTAAACAGTTAGCTTCTTCAGCTTGATTGAAGTAGATATTCCACATATAAAAATAGAATTCCTGACAGAATTTATGTATGTATCTATTTCTCATTTTTTTTAATTACCTAGGTACTTAGTAACAATAGAAACAAGATTTATTAGGTATATTGACCAAATATTTTTTCAGCATAGTAAAACAGTTTCATAGTTTAAATTCACACCAAAAAGCAGTAGAGTTAATACAAGTCTCATAAATTTTCTTTCCAAAACATAAGTTCAGAAATGAAAAAATGTTACTCTCATATCACAACTTATAATTAATGTAAGAATGTTGAACAGCCATATTTGTGAAGACAAGCTTTAGTCCCTAGAGTCAAGTACCTATATTACAGTATGCAGGTTGCGTTATTGAAATGATTTTTATCCACAGTGAAATGTAATGTGTTAACGGAAGATAGCCAGAGTTACCCCTTATTTCATGTTTCTTTTGTTGTCATCCATAATGTAAAATTTCATTATATTAATATTTTTTTTATTTCTTGCAGGCCTAAAACACTATCAATATATCACTGTACCACAAGTACACAGAATCCATTTAGATGGGCAAGTATAGAGACCCGAGTTGGATACTATTTGCACCTTTATCCTCTGAAGTCAGCTGTATGGTATCCCTTCCTGAAGTTCCTACCATCACTTCTGCTCTTCCAAATCTCTTCGATTTTTATACATTTTCTTCCAGCAATATTTCTGGATGCATTGACAAAATTATTTGGAGGACGCCCTATGTAAGTTCTCAGTCCATTGTTCCGTTAAATATTAGATTTGATTTTAATGTGTTCTTTTAACCTACAATTCATAGAGTTCATTCATTTTGAAAGTCAATGGCAGGATATAGTGATATGACAGTACAGATGCAGATGTGTATAAACATAGATACGTAGCTAGCTACCTACATTACTTGGAACTAAAAATAAGCTATTGATATAACATGTTTTTTGTGAGCAGTATATTTTGTAGTCAAATTAAGAAATAAGGAAAAACTAGATTTTTGTGGCTCAATGCAGGATTTTTTTAAATCAGATACTACCCAATTGCGTTTACCATTACTCAATAGGGTACCTGGTTTACTGATGGAGACCTAAAGGTGTTGATGTAGATTCCTAAATCACACATTTCTCAGCATCTTTGTAATTATAAATGGTTAATAAGTATAGGTACTAAATTAGCATTATTAGGGAAATGAACTAGAAGTATTAGAAAAATTAAAGCCTGGCATTTTTTATTCAGCCTGAGATACTGAATTTCGAATAAACCTGGAAAGCAGAATAGGCTTAAAATTACATGCATTTTGGATTTCAAACCTAGCGTAATAGAAGAGTTTCTATTAACAATACATGTCCATGGCCAATGTTGGGCTTTCTTTGATTAACAATAATTTTTCAATTTCCATGACATTGAAAGTGACTCTGATGCCTCATGACTGATCAATGGTACACTTTTCCAGATTAAATTAATATTTTGCATTTACTGAATGTATTTAATTATAAGATAAAAATTATTTTCCGGCAATGGTTCCGCCCATGATTTGGGTTAGCATGTGGGTGCATTACCCACTGGGCTAACTAGGTGAAATTTTAATTATTTTCCTTTTCATATCTCTTTTAGCTTGATTAAACTTCATTCTCGAGTGAATGCTTCCCTTGGTCGCCTTAAGTTCTTTATTTTCAATGAGTGGTTCTTTGACAACAGCCAGACCATTCGACTTGCCAATGAACTATCACCAATAGACAGAAAGCTATTTGGAGAGATGAATATTGGAAAGCTCATCTGGGAAACTTATTTTGACAATTTTGTCTATGGAGTTCGGAGGTACAATAATAAAGAAGGGGTTGAAACTCTTGAAGCAGGAAGACGCCATGATAGAAGGTTTGTGTATATTACATACTGCCTCTTCAAAGTTATCACTATAATACTTCTTTCATTTCCAATTATAACAAAATAAATTTCATTTTTCATTATCATATTTACATGCAGTGATAGGGCATTTACATAATCTATCTCAGTTAATCCACTATTGATGTAAAATACTGTATGGAAAATTCAATTATACTAACCAAACTATCATACATATGCCACCAAAGTCACATTACTGTAACCACAACTCAAATAAAAGCTTTAAAAAAATTTTACCTCCTCAGTGACTTTTGTAAATTTGGAGAAATGGTAACTGTCATATAGGGTAAATGACTACTTCAGTGAAGATAATTTTGGATTTATAAAGAGTAAGGAGCATAATAATGCATAGCAAAATTAAGACACTATCACAAAGGAATAGCTGTCTAGATTAAATTTTAACCCAGTGGATTCTAGCATTTCAAGTCTCCATCCACTACTTTTGCAGCCTTTTTCAGGTAGAAATTTGAATAAGATTCCTATCTCAACAGTCAGATGTTATATATAAATTAAAATAGCCATAAGAATGCATGCCCCTATTTATTAGTTTAATTAAATCCAAACTAGGATAAGATCTTGGTGCATTGTATTCATTTCAAAGTCTATTAGGAAATAATAGGATTTAGTAGCAATATAGCAGCAAAACTTATGGTGTATGATGCAGGGGCCTTGCATTTAGACCGTTTGTATGGTCCAAGTTAGCTAATTTATACTCAGAAGTCTGGCGACAAAATTATGAAAATTTTGTTCCGTGGAGGCTCCATGATCAATGTTTCATATAATTTTAAATGATAATTATTATTTTTTATACTTATTTGTCATCTGAATGTAGCTAGACTAGATTATTTGCACAAATTTCAGAAACATCATTAAAAATAGCTTCACTACTTAAAAATCCTGTATCTGAAATTTTATAGCCATACATTCTCTCCTTGATTAATGCTTAAGGGATACAAATTAAAATTTTAGCATTGCGCACAAACAGATGGCAGCCATATTGTGAAAACTGAGACGTCATCCGAAATTCTTTTCTAGCACTTTAATTAATTAAGTTTCTAAAATTCTCCCTCACTTCATAGGAGCAGTGTCTTGAACTTTCTCTGCCCTAACAATCATGTCCACCTACACTCCCTCTTACTTTTTACAATACATTGCTGTGTATGCCCTTGATGCTGACACCCTACCAAACCACAGCAGATGCCAAATTAGCATTCATGCTGCATCTTTGTTTGGTTAAATGCTTTGTTACATAAATTCACTCTCCCCATGAGCATTTGTGCAAACTTTAAAAATGTAGAAGGGGACTTAATTGCTTATTTTTCATGAAAACTCCTCAATATATGATTAATTGCAATGCTCCACAATCCAATTCCACATAAATTACAGTCATATTGTTCTTATTTTATCCCCATTTCCTTGAAATTTTCTATTAAAATATTTCTGGAACTTCCCTCTACATCCCACAGCTAACTGCTACTCATCCTTTCATTTCCTTAACTTTGAGCAGTTTAAGACTCCCAAATGAAGAGGATGGTTTTGATTTCTTCCAATAATTCTCCACTTCTGCAGGGGAAGGCTGTTTTATAATAAGTTTGATATTTATTGCTTACTAAATACACTAATTCTAGTCCTAGCAATTGGACTTGGTGACTTAAATTCTCCTTAGAGTAATGAAAAATCCTGTTTACATTGTACTTATAACTCTTATTAGAACATCAATTAAGTGAAGATTTTCCATATTAGTAATAACTAAAATGACATTAAGCAACTTAATTATTCTTAATGCACAAATATTATCAGAGTATAAATAAACCTTATTACCGTGCCAGTTTTGCACCACGCAACTCAGAAATCATGTAGATTGGTTTATTCTTCATATAATCTCCAACCATCAAGACATCTATGACTGGTAGATTGCCTTTATGTATCCTGCCTTTCAGTATCATTCTTCCATCACAATCTATATAGACTCCCAAAAGTAATATTATTCGTCTTTTCCTCAGAAAAAGACTGGTCTCGATGCTAAATTAGCATCGCTAAATATCGCTAAAATAGCTAAAGGGTGAATCTCATGAGTAAGGGAGATGATGTCATGTACTCACTGGCCAATGAGCTTGTATTTTCATACACTCATGATCTAGGCCATAAAAACAAGTTTTTAAGCTTAAATAATAAATTTAATTATGCAGAGAAAATAGTTTTTACCTTTTTAATGTATTAGGGCATTCATTTAAAAGATTTTCTTTACAAATTAATAACTCATGCAAATACTCTATTGTTTTCAATTGAAGTTATTACAACCAGTATACATTTTCTAGAGACCCTCTATAAATATGTCCTTGTTACTATGAAACTGAGTTTTTGAGAGGTACCTATGTATATTTTGCAGTTCAGCCTGTTTGTATGTTGGCTACATAACCTATGTGACAATTGTAGTGGATCCAATTACAGTATTTCCTCTAATAGTGCTGTCTTGCTAATAATGTTCAAGATTTCCTCAAAGTTTTCTTTGGCTATGCAATTAGGTACATATTTATAAATTTCTTAATCTCCATATTCCCCAATTTAATAAAATTAAAGTGTATATTCATGAATTTTATGAATTGAAAAAGCATCACTAATAATGAAAATAATTAAAATTTATCCTAATTTCAGGCTTTTCATAGTCCATATCCTTTTCCAAATTGGAGTCCATGTGCTGGTTTGGTGGCTGACAGCAAAAATAACAGGGACAGATATGGTGTCATCGGTGTGGATTGTCCCATGTTTTTACTTACTATTTTCATTTTTGTGAATGTTATACTCTTGTGATATTGGATGTTAAGGGGGCCTCAGATTTTCACTCAGTTCATGATCCCTTATTCTTTATGAAGCACCATATTTAATTATTCCCTTACTATGTGTATGAATTTCTATTGGCAACGCCATTGAATTCAGTGGCTGGGTTGAAAAATTGTTACTTTAAAGTAAAATTCAAATCGCAACTGGGGTTACATTCACTACATAAATCACTACTGCTCCCAATGCAAGTAAAATACCTAATAAGTAAGAGAAGGCACACTGTGGATACTATATATAAGAGTACCTAGCTGCTCTTACTTCAACAATGTACCTATCACACATATCTATTGAGTCAGTTAGAAATATTTTTCTTAACTCATGGGTATTCCCAAGCATTTCACATATTTTGGATAAAAATCATGAAGTTCCATACGAAAGCTCTTAATTATGAAATTTTTTCTAGTGTTGAGTTTCCTCCAATTTAATAATGAAGCCAGATAATTTAAAAGTCATTTTCCTATACCTGGCTCCAATGAAGAAGTGAATAAAAATGTACAAAAAATTATTATCAGTGGTTCATTCAAAGAAGGGGGAAAATTGTAATAATAAAAATGATTCTAACAGCCAGTCCCATGTTGCTCCAGTTGCATCTTTTCTAATGCATTCCAAGGTTGAGTGTAAAACTACCAAAAATATTTTAGATGAATGGATTACCCACCTAGCTCAGCTCTGTATGGCAGCTGAAGAGGCAAATTTTATCCTATATTTTGTTATTATTGTTAGAGAAAGGATGTTTCACTTTTTAAACTTAATTTTATTTTTTTAATGGGTGATCTGGCAATCTGGATTAATTCATATTTTGCCTCATTCAAAAGGGGATACTTATATTGACTGATTTACCTGATTGAAATTAAATTTACAATGACTGAAGTATAAAAAACTTAAGTTGCCAAATTATTACATCCTTAGGTCTAATTCTTGCCAAAAACATTTTATGCCATTTATGCATGCTATAATTTGAAACTACACTTTGTTCATATTTATGAAAGAAGTATATGCGAAATGGTGGCATACTACTATAAAAATATGCTGTTACTTCCATGTTTAATTTTTGATGCATGGGTGAATGCCACTGAATTTTTCTTAAAATGTGATTTTGACATTTTAAAATGTTGAATAGGTCTGCAATTATGTATGATTGAATACAATTTATACCTGCTCCTTGTCTTTTAAACTTTATGTATAACAGATTTGAATTTTAAAGGTTAATTTATCAAACCTGATATGGATAGTTCATGAAAGTTTAAAAGTAACATTTTACTGGAGTACAAATGGATGAAGTAATGATTATTATGACTGAATGATTATATTGATTGAGTTGATTTTTTTCTGCATTTACTCAAGAGACTAGCTCACTGAAAGCTAAGTTTTGGTCATGAAATTACTACATTCCCTTATTACTCCATATTTCTTTGTATAGTGTTATTTTCTTCACCTTATGCTGAATCTCATTTTTCTATCCTAAAACATCTACATTGCATTTCATTACATGTGTGATTATGGTTACCTGAATTTTAACCATTTAGGTATGTGATATAAAATTTGTTTTCAATTATCAATAAAAGTATAAAACCATTTAAAAATAATTTCTATTAACATTTTTTTAAGGTGCATGTAGATAGTGTTATACCATCATGAATTTTGGTGGACATATTTACTTTCAAAAGAGTCATAGGAGTCAAGGCATATCAAATTTCTATTGATAATAAGAATTCCCTATTGTAAAAAAATGCTTGCTGTGAGTTTTAAATACCTTGAACAAAAAGCACACTATAAGCATGGAATTCATCTGAGGCAAATGGTAAATGGCAAATGCTGGAAGGGTTAATAATACCATAGATTAGGTCTTTACTCAAATATAATACTTACTTAGAACAATGAAAATCTGAGTAAAATGCAAAAGATTTTGTGATACTCAATGAAAAACACAATAGTATAGTCAAGGTCACT
>LYUA01001389.1:119408-130201 GCA_002093875.1 Calopteryx splendens | reverse complement strand
CGGAGGTGGTGGGGAGGGGGGGGGATGGCTACCAAGCACTCGTTGCTTTGAGATTACTCTGTCCAACTTACCCCCTTTCTGTGCCCTTTTCTCCCGTCGCAGGCAGGCGGCGCGCGGAATACGATAAGGAAACAAAACTTTTACCGGCCAAACGTTTGTCGACTTTTGCTCTTAATATCACAGCTTGTCACGTTCTAAATGCACGGACGTCTGTCAGCATAGTTCATCACCCTCATTTTCTCCATTCACATCCCACAAAAGTTCTCACACTTCCTGCCCAGCTGGTTCACCACCTTCCAAGTATAAGGTATTATAATAAAAAGCTAATCACAGAAGAATAAAATGTGACATTTCATCCCCTATGCAAATATACAACTTCGTGCTATAGGTGACGATGCGCAAGGGAAAGTAAGGTGTCTGAGGCGAGTTTAAAACCTCAGTCGAAACGAGATGTTATGGATAAAAGGATGGATTACTCCTAAAACGGGGTCCGCAGTGACTGTTATTGTTATGCATATATTCTATCATATGTTTTTCACTTTTTCTTGTACAACTTGTTACAGCGGAACATGCAATTTTGAATTTAAATGAATTACAATAACGGGACGAAGGATGTGAGTCAGTCATAATGTTTAATACACACAATTATACCTATATTTTTCTTTTAGGGAACGACTAGGTTCATACTTCTGAAGGTAGAATCAAACATTGAAGGAAAGAGCCGCAAATGCGAAATCAAGAACAGTTAGAGAACAATAATTGTGAAATATGCGTTATCGGGTCGCACAAAACAAGCATCATAACATAGTCGGGTAATGGGAAAATAAAACGTGCTCGGTACGAACCAATTTATGAAATTAAATGGAGCGCCATAGAGTTGTATTTCTTTTTTGAAAAATTCCTATTCTCAAGACAGCATTTTCATTTCACGTAAGCTAGCCATTTTGTTTACAAATTGAGCGATAAATAACGAAACAAAATTAAATGAAAAACACATTTTTAGAATTAGCTTATGAAAGTACTTATTCGCCTTACTTATGATTTCAAACTTCGAGTTTAAAACTTTAGTTGCTTGTTTGGAAGAATGTTTTATTCAAGAGGCAAGCTATTAAAAAGCAGCTATAGCGAAAGCATTATAATTCACGTAAACTCGTAACAGATGATTTTGATAAGTATATACTTCAAACCAGTACATTCACGCCACCCATCTTGTTTAAGAGTTATATTCCCTCAATTAATCCCTGACAGTGACCAAGTTTTTGAATAAGTTTATCCATTGTATTTTCAATGATTAAGCCCAGAAATAATGTAAACTCACGTTAAAACCTTTTTAAATGGTCTCCTTTTAATGATGCCGAATCCCTAACAAGAAAAGTGCAAAGGGAAGCTCTAGGCAATAAAAATGGACTCGCAGCGCTGGAAGAAAATAAGATGTCAAGGGCCATAGACGGAATTCCCCGACATGACCGTATCTTGAGCGCCACAAGGCGACTGGAAAGGAAGGGGCGGAGGGAAATGGCAACGATGGAAAGCGAGAGAGAGAGAGGAAGTCAGAAAGGGAAGTTAGCGGAAGGAGACAGTTGAGAATGGAGAGGGAGAAAAAGAGACGGGAGGTGAATGAATGTGGAGGAGTCGGAGGCGGCGCAGGCATTTGAGTCACTTAAGGCGGACGGGGACGGCGGCGTTCGCGAAAACGGTGATGGCCGTGGCGATTGCATCGCGAGAGTGAAAGAACTCACTCCGAATCCACCCCTGAATGAAAAAAAAGGGGACGTGGGGTCGGAGAATAGAGGATGGGGCGGGACGTTAGCGAGCGGGGGACCAGCGCAGACTCATTCCGTGCGGGGAAGAAGGGCAAATGAGTCGGGCACCGGAGTGGGTGGATGAACGTTGGGACATCAAGAGCGACTCGAGTGCCCCGCTTGAAGTTGGCCCCCGGAATGTCTCGACGGCACCGCCATCATCAGCCCGGCCGCCAAACTCGTTGCAAGGAATTTCTTATTTAGGAAGTATTAATCTTAGAGAAGTGAATGAAGCTAAAAAGTACGCACGTTAGTCTAGCGGTGTTGCGGAGGGAAGGAAAACCGGGAGTTAAAAATTTTTCATCCCCATTAAACACGAGTACCCCGGTTGCCTAGGTTACTCCGCCCTAATTTAGAGGTCTTATATCCTGTCGTCCTAACTGCGGCTCTTATAGCACCCTGGCATGCATTCTCCAGCGGTGTCTTTAAGGAATATCGGTTGCAGAGCAGAATGAGGAAGATATATTAGGACACGAAATAGGTCAAGCTATGAAGTAGGATGATTTTACGTAATATGCATGCTCGGCAGCGTTCACCCTTAGTTTGATATTTCTTCCGCATTTGTGGCAAGCCTTCACAGCAATGCGTTCCGCAAAATATTATTTTCTGTATTCCTCCACGGAATGTTAAATTTTAATAGCAATCCTCCCATGATAACTTCAGGTGAAACACACCGTGGCTGATTGAGACAAATGTAAGGGAATGGGTGCATTCAAGCCTTTCACAAAAACGTGATGAGTTATGTAAAATAATAGTTTTACTGAAAAGGATCGAAACATGCAGAGTGATCTTTTGAAACTGCTCCAAAACCTTCACGCAACTTGAAAATAATATGTGTCGTAAGTTTAATGCTCATAGGCATGAAAATCTGGAGGAACATGTACGAGCACAGAGTACAAAAAGCATCCGATGGCTCAAGAGGATCCGGCATTAACTGCCACATTTTTGTACGATGCATAAACCTCGTATACAAATTCTCAGAGCTTTTCTCAGCGAACTCGGAGGAAACTTGATGGGTACTCTCAGGATAACTTAAAACTTGCGAAATCACTTTAAAGTTTTAAATAAAATAAAATTTTAATGAAAAGAGAGGAATTCATAGAGTACGTTTCAAGGAATATTTATACTTGCTATCGCCAACAATTTTATAAAGACATCGACACTCGTACTTTATTTAAAAAGAATAAAAATTTAATACTTTCACACGACGAAATTTCACACTTTTTACATTGAACTTCATGGCTAAGAACAAGAACAGACACACAACGCAAATAAAATTGGTTTTAGGCATGACACTGTGGATTTCATTCTTTGCTACTTTTTTCACGACAGGTGCACACAATCAATTTCCGTAATGATTATAAGATAGAAGTTTTGTTAATTATTCAGACTTAGAGATACTATTAATTGTACCTGATGAAATGATAAAAAAATGCATCCCATTTTATTCCATAGGTAACAATACATTTTTTCTCCTTTATATACCTACACTCAAAAATAAAGATATTAGAATAATTTACCAGTGCGTTCTACATTTGACTTTAGATAGGTAATTTTGTATTCTCGGGTGGTTGCTAGGATAAGTAATTGCTTGCATGCCATGATCCATACATTTAAACCATAGCTCATTGTTTTTGCATACCCAACAGTCATGAAGATCAAGTTTTTACGACGCGGCCTTTAGGATATCCCGGATAGTAGGCGCCTTATTTGGAGATTTAGTATGCACTGCAGCATGAGAAGGCAGCAGAAAAAGTTACACGCATCAAAGGGCATAAACATTCGAATGCACCTAGGCATCTGATAAGCAACCTCCTTGAATAAATCACCCTGAAATGAGAGTGCTAACTCATTTGAATTTTTAAAACGCAAGATATTGTTCAATAATCTCATCCGTTCACGCGGAAGTTCAAAGCGAGTACAAAAATAGAAAGCGCCGCGTGCGACAAGTGTAGGAGGAAAATTTGGACCAAAACGCAAGGGCGTCTATAACACACGAATGTGCCCCACAATCCTATTTCATACCGACTTCAAAAGCCTCCGCTCGGAGCAGAGCACGGGACATCAAAAACGGCGCTCGTGAAAAACGGAAATAAGGGATAGAGCCATGCTTAAGGCTTTATGAAATATGAGAGCGTGAGCGACTTATAGAGAAAATAAAGAGGGAAGAAGAGATGAGGGAGGGGGTGAAGGAGGAATGGCGGGAAGGTTCGGAAGGAAGGAGAGGAAGTGATGTAGGAAGAAGAAAAAAAGAGAGTGCAGAAAGAGGCTAAAAGCACCCAAAAATGGAGGAACTTATGCAGGGCTTAAATATTAATGTTTACCAGTGGTCGTAAAATGTAGTTCAGCTGAACTTACCCCTATCCACACTCTGGGCTCGAGGTCCCCCAAATAAGCCGCTGAACAGGACAAGGAGTTCCGCCCCCGTTTTGACACTCACATAGGCATACCTGCCATTCATTAGGAGGGCATTCATTATATCTGCCGCAAAGCCCATGGCACTACACAATAGACGAAGTTGAGACTTCGGCTTACGAAATTTCAAAACCCTTTGAAACGGGGGTAGAAGGTGGTTCAGAGTGGGAGGTCAGGGGACAGAGAGGATCCGTAAGGGCCACTGCGATAAAAAAAGCCTAAAGATGTTGGGAGATACGCCGTTTTCTGGCAGCAATTTTGATATATTTCACGAAAAATTTATAGCAAATTAACTGAAAGATAAGGGGAAAAAATCTACAGGAGAACATAACCCCAGCTAAAATTAAGGTTTATCGTTTGCCTTTTCACTAGCCTCGGGTGTGTGCCCTCGGTCAAAATAGATATTTGACTCCTTCGTCCTTCACTTAACATCCTCCACTTCCCCTCTGTGCGACACAGTGCTGCACACGGATATTAATGCACTATTATTACGACACATCAACCCTACACTACCATGCTCGTACATAACACCAAACCAGTGCACAAACGCGAGTTCTTTAGAGGGGGCGTAGAATCCTCCGGATAAAGCCCAAGATTACAAACTCGCGCACATTAATGTTTATGTATATATCTTAAGCCGTAGCTGCTCTACTATCCACTTATTATGCAAGAGCTGTTAGAGGAGGAATTCATGGTAGGGGGGATTGGGGTGGGGTGGGGAGGGAAGGGATAGAAGGAGAGGGAAGGCAGGAAGTAGGTGAAAGAGGAATGAAAGAACCGGGGGAATGACAGAGGCCGGCACCGCAGACCGGTCCCATATCTCGCGGCCGTGAGAAAACCCTCCTGCTTTCTTCTAAGTACCTTCGATGCCTTCCAATGCTCCCTCCACCTTAGCCACGCTCGCACACGATAACCCACCACCCATCACCATCACCCTGATTCCCCCCCCCCCCCATTCTATGAAGTTCGCTGAATTTCCATTATGCCACCCAGTGGCATATTTTCAGTATGGTTTAGGAGGCGAGATGGATGTGCGTCGGACAAGTTTTGCAGCAGGGGAGAGGAGAATGGGAAAGTGGGGGGGTGGGCGGAGTGTGGTAGGGGAGTGTGAGAAAGAGAGAGAGAGAGATGAGTTTTTTTCGGTGACGTCGCCGCCATTTCTGTGAGGTAAGGATGTGATTATATGACTACAGAAAAAAAAACTTAGCAGTGATGGAAGATTGTTCGGAATCTCGGAATCGGAAGAATTGTTCGGATCCTCGGCTGTTCGGAAACGTGACTTCTGTTTGCTTTCGTGTAGTCTCAATGAATACCTACTGACTGAGATGCATTCACGTACGCGAGAAAAAATAAAACCGAGACGTTGTTTGCAAGCATGTAGGAACGTCTCCTTATTCTGTGCAATCCAAATGGTAGAATGTATCGATATCTTTTTAATCGTTTTAGACCATTTTATTCTTTCGCTCAATGAAAGAAAGTGAAATTAGCCACTGCCTGTCATTCCTATTACTATTCATTCCAAAATATGACAGTTGATAATAAAATTTCTGCCAATTACGGGACACCAAACTTTTTATTTTTACATTATTGTTAAGTGTTTGGTATGACGCTCTTGAACACAATGCGTAGACTCCATTCACGGTATGACATTCGTGAAATGACATCTTTTTTGTTTCTTAAACTGTCGGGTAAGAGATATGTTTGATTTTTTTGTTTTATCATGTCTAGAAACTTAAACTTGACAATTATTTCAATTTATATCATTAACTAACTCATGATCAAATTAGTAATTTCAGGCGTGACTTAGTGGGAGTGTCTGATATCCACTAACGAGGTAAAGTTATAATTTTCCGCAAGAATTTTATTCACTGCCACCGAACGATGAGGCGATGCTTTATCAAGTTGAAACTGGTCGTAGTCAACAAAATCATTGCGGAAAAGTACAAATTTTACCTCATTTTAACTCATGAGGATAAATTTTACACCTTGGCTTGGTCACTTAATTGGAAGTTAATAAAGTTTTTATTGTTTACACAAGCAAGTAATTACAAAATGTAAGAGAAGACCGTACGCACTACGGGAGTTTGGGTTGCTTGACACACGTTCTGGAAATGGTAAATATCCGTTCACAAAGGAAATTCCAAACAAGTACCCATTAACTATGCAAAAGGCACCCGGTCTTGTGTGGCTATTGTTACATAACGCGAACAGATATTTTCATGCACGTAGATAAGCCCACCTGCTAGTACACTCTTTGTAAGTCGTGAGAGAGACTGTATTCTATCGTCAATGTGGCCTTAAAACATTCACCAAAATTAACTAAACACTACCTACTTTTTTCGCATATAAAAAAGGCACCCAAGTCGTTTATTTTCTATTTGTTTTGTTAAAGTTTTCAGTGCTACCTCCAATTTACTTATACACCAAAAGCTACATTGTACACTTTAAGCCACCACTGGTATGTGTAGCAAGAGATAATTGCAGACCAAGCATGCCCTATTCATATTAGTAAAACATTTGGTACTATTAAAAACATTTGCTTAATCAAATGACCAAAATTACTTACGTTACAACCTGACTTACATGCACTACTATTTAAGCACTATGGTATTTCAGTTTTTATAATTATTTTAGGCGAAACGAACTATTAGTAATGATTACAAACCTATAAAAGTTAAGAGAGAAAAAGCTTCACACTAGAGTTCCTAGTCTTAAAAAAAAACATCCCCTAGGCCATCGTTCACGGAGATAATGACTTTTGATGCCTGCGAGTTTTGCAGTTTATCTTTAAGATCTCATATTTCCGGTATATCTCACCGCAAATTTGATTTATTGCGCTTGGATGTACATAGGTAAGAAGTAAAAGGTGGAATTTTGAAATCCCGTACGAAGAAGATGAATTTCGTAAAATCCACAGAATTTTATTTAAATTTACCATAGAAATTAATTTTTCTACGCTTCATTTGATGACAAAAATTTGTCGAAAGCTGGGTGGGTAAACTAATATTATATTCTTCGGATGATAGGTTTATCACCTCGTGTAGAACGATACATTAGCTATATTTTTCTTGGAAATAGATAAAGCGTAAACACAAATTGCGGCAAAACATGATTCCGCATTTATTCTTGATTTTTTCTTAAGGTTACACGACACCAGATATAGTGCCATATAGTGCTGGGTAATTTCCAGGTACCCACTGAAAACGTGCTTGAATTTACCAGGCACCTGGTATTCCCTGAGAGACATGAACATCTCTATAAACAAGCATTGCAGAGGTGTTCGTTTTTGGATTTTCCTAGAGAAAACGCTCCGATCTACCATCATTCGCTCAAAAGAGTTTCTCTCAATTCAAACTTCTTTATTTTGCTTTGGTGAGTCCAACGCCGGAAAGAAACTCGGCGAAAAAAATGAGAAGTTTTAAGGATTTCGGCAATGTTTTAGAAGAGAAATGAATGGAATTTCGTCGTAAATAAAATGTGGACGAATGAGGGGAAAAGAGAGAAAAGAAAACGGAAGTCTCAGGAGTGCCTCTTCGCTCCGCCAAAGGGGCCGAGGGAAAGGATGGGAAAATAATGTTGAGGCGGCGAAAGAATTGAGGGAAGTTGGAATAGACAGCCCACCCCCTCTCGCAGAAATAACTGATTCAATTCGACTAACAGATGTGAGCTTTGCTTGCTTGCACGTTAGGAATATAAGAATGAAGGGAGGCTTTTTCCTTACTAAAATGAATATCAAGGGAGGCTTCGGTGAAATCTATACCTTATGGGCGATATTTTCGCGAACGCCGTTTAATTGCAGGATGACCCCGGGGTTGGTGGGAGATAATGTTCACAGCGAGGAGGAGAGTGAACAAGATTCAAAAATTGTTTTTGGGGTTAAAGTTACCGTCTAGAGCAAACCCCAATTCGACGATATTAATTCACCAGGGCAAATATTCATCATACGAATAATTTGGGGAACGCAAACGCTCGGCTTGAATGAGCAAATGAAACAGTAATAGCACTGAGTTACAAGTATATAAATATGTTTTCATATCTGCGAAATTCGAAGTTGGACTTAGTTGAATCTCACTTGCTAATGATTTACAAATGTACTGTAGAGAAATAAACACATTTCTCGATCTATATTCCTCCAATGATAAATTTTGTTCAGGCAATTTGAAGATCAATGACCAGAGAGAAAATTATTTCCACTTGTGATAAGAATTTATGAAACAGCAAAATCATTTATTATTCATATGGATGTCATTAGGTATCATAAATTGACTCTCTGATTTATGAAAAATTGCGTAGCAATGTATTTCAGGGAAAAGTTCACGCAACCCTACCTAGGTAGGGTAGGTACCTGGGGTAGGAGCATCTGCGGAGCTATATTAGGAGAAAATAGGCTTATCAAACGAGTGAAAAAGTTAAGGAGAGATATTATTTCGCGTTGGTTAGATACGTATACGTATAAATTACTTATTTGGAACATGCGCAGGATCTAATTCCGGTATCAAAACAAGGAACAGAGATAAGCTCGCCCGTATCATGAAATGTATCGAACGAACTGAAATCGTCACCCTATTACTGGATGTACTTAGTTGGGAGCCACTCGCAGCAAGAAGATTGCGTGTACGACTTCAGCTGATAAATAAACACTGATCGTACGAGTTTAACGCTGACAAAGAGGGAAAATCCTTGGCCCGAATTCCATGTGTAGGCGAGACCACAACGGGAATTTAAGGGAAATTGATTGCCGAACGGGAAAAAAGAAATATTTTATTTCTTAGTACAATTCGTAAAGACACCAGTAGAAAACATCGAGTACGATCATTCGAACTAAGCGAAAATAAAAAGATACGGAATTGTAACGATCACCTATTTCCCTATTTTCCGGCGACCTAGTAGGTCCTGATTGTTACATGCCCTCTTTCGGCGTGCAAATAAATGATATCGGTGGATTTCTAGCTACAGGTTTTATATCCCAATTTGAACTATCACACATAAAAAAGTATTGATTCTACATTGATCTTCCAGTTCTCAGAAATTAATGAGTCATCAGATATTATATAAAGCTACAAGTAATATTTTAAGCAGCGACCGTTTAAATGGTTAGGCTAGCCAGATCGTAAAACTACCTCAAAGTGTGGTGCTAAATTATTTCCTTGCCCCATTTGGTTCACATTTGTGTGGTCCAAGCGATATTTTCTGCGAATGAGAAGGGAGGATGCGATATTAATTCAGCCGCAGAATCAACTACAAATCCTAATCAATGCTACTGGTAAAACACAATTGACAGTTGGAACCTCGACTTTCTATACCTACGGATATGAATTTCCAACAGAGATGAAAACATGTAATTTAATTCAATGCAAACGGAAATTCTATCAGGTCAAAATGCGTTTAACAGACATGAAGTGAAACTCGTATAGTGATGCCTCAATGTGTGTGAACGTAAATTTTAATTACAATTCAGCTCAGAGTCATATTTAGCCATGACTTGATTAACTTCAATCCTGGATCTGGGTCAGGATTTCCATTTGAGCGAATTTAACAGAACCATTTAAAAAAGGAATAGTACACCAAAATGTTGCATCCAGGAAACAAATACTTAAATGAAAGTTGACCAGTTTCAGAGGAAATGACACGGCTATAGTAGGCTGTATAAAACTGAATTTTTTAACGTCAAAACTACTTCATAAAATTTCCTAATATATCCATTATAACTTTAAATAAAGAACTTCAATCGCTCAAATGCCGAATTTTCACTTCCACCTGAATGCTTAGTTCACTTTCAAATTATTTAGGTATGTTTGTCTGTTGAAATTGAACTATAATACATACGTATACCCAAATCCCTTTAAAGCAAACCGCTTTCTAAGAGACATAACTTGTGGAAGTGAGACATGCTTGTCGTGCGCCTGAGGCTTTCAATTTAAACTTCGTAAACAGTAAAAAACGAACAAATATGAAACCTCCCTCTTCCTATTTCCAAGTGTTTTACCCATTGGATCAAAAGGGCCTTAAACCATATTCACCAGATCGATATTCTATTTATTTCCATTGGAATACATACATAGGTGCACATTTCTCAGACATGCCCCCTCAAATCCTTCATTTTTTGAATCCCCCCTCTATACCCTACCGCCATCTCATACGACCCGCGCTCGATTACAAACATCTCGAGCTCTCCTTCGGCATTTGCGAAAGAAAATATTTCGCGAACCACATGACATTTTTACATACATTATAAAATAAAAAATAATAAGAGTGTGAGGGGCGAGGGACGGATGGGGACAGGTATATAATTTTCCAAGCAAACGGAGCGAGAGAAAGCAGATCAAAAGGAAGAAAAGAGTTTCCTTTGTGGCCTCCCCACTTTTTCTTCCTTCTCTTCAACCTCCCCAACCCTCTCTCCCTATACCTCCCGGCGCCAACCCCTTTACCAAGTCTTTCGATGTTCTCTTGGAAAATACGAAGGTAAGGGCGAATGAAAGACGGAGATAAGAAGGTGAGCGGCGGGAGGTGGGGTTGGGGGGTGGCGGAGGATGTGGCGCGGGAGGGGGTGGGAGGGAGGCAATATGCAAAGAAATT
>LYUA01001389.1:39743-51200 GCA_002093875.1 Calopteryx splendens | reverse complement strand
AAGGATGGGGTGGTGGGTGGGGGAACGACCGCGATGATGACGTAAAGGAGGGGACGACGACTTGGGAGGAGACGGTGTGCCACATGTCGGGGCCAATGCTCACCCGGTGAATGTAGATTCAGGCATATACACCTATGTGCAGTGAGCTGATTGGCTCCCGCGGAGACGAGCCCTTGGTGTTTAATTCGAGAGCATATTCAGGGGACGCGATGCGATTGTTTCTCAATCCTCGAGGAGCGGAGGAGGGAATAACTCGCCCGTCCCTGAGACGGAAATTGTGAACATTTACACCAGCTACAGGAAACTCTTTCGGGGAACAATAGGGGCTTCATTACCGACGAAAATTTACAACATAACACGGTAGGTAGGACTCCGAATTAGAGGAATACAAATATTCCTTTAAAATATGCGTACGCGAATGGGGAGAGGAAATTTAATTCAAAGAAGGCAGGAGAAGTGGATGCAGGGCGTTCTGAGTGGTGATGNAGTGGTGATGGATTGCTGAAGAATGTGATAGAAGGTAGAATGTTGGGTGAGGGAGAGGGAGGAGAAATTTTGGCATGCTGGACGGAATGAAGGGAGGCAGGAAGTATGCAGAAATGAAGAAACGGTTTTCTTAGGAGTGTGTCCATCAGAAACCTACCTTAACTAGTAGATTACCAATAATAATAATAATAATAATACTATAACTGTAACAGTAGCTACAGACGAGAAATGGTGTGTATGGTACGTATCATATAGAGTGATGTAATTAAACGTTACATGATGCGCCAGTTGTCCACTATATCTACATTTAATTGGAAGCGATACATAAATGGATCTAAAAAAAAATCTACTTTATACACCGAAACCCACCGCTAGGGCGTGTGGCGGGGGAGGGGGGGTGTTATGCCACTAGCCATATCTTGTTAGGTTGTCTCGTTCCAGCTAAATGTTAGGTGTCTCGTTCCAGATTAGATTTTTCGGCCATCATATTAAGTTGCCTCGTTCCAGAATATATTTTTAAAATACTGAAAATATTTCGCCTTTTTGAATGAACCCGCGACCATTAGATCCACAGGCGAGCGATGCCGCTTAAACCTCCTACAACTATGTTAATTTTTAATTACGCAATGACATATCTCGTCATCCCAAAATGATCGATTGGTCATAATGACTTACGCAATTCCTTGGCGTCCTACCCTTCTTTGTGACTTCTATCAAAACTCTACTTAATTCTCTGGCCAAATTAAGCTTTGATTAAAACCTTTTAAGAAAGTTAATGGAAGGCGGTAGTGCCAACGAAAACGATGCCCTGGAGGGAGGAAGTGGGGTTATTCCACGGGCGAGGGGGAGGGCGGTTGGTACAGAGGTGATTAAGGGAAGGGGTTAGGGCGGAGAGATGCCGCACCGTTCGGCTGCCGAGGGCTTTGTTACCGGGAGAAGGGGATGAGTGCAGCATGCCTCGCGGTTTCCCCAAAGGTCTCTTCCGAAATAAATCCGACACGGATGATATGACGCGGAGGTGGTGTACGTCGCTCCTGCGGTGCGGCCTCGGAGAGAAGAAATGCGAAAGACGCAGGAGGGTAACCGGGGCGAATGGCCCCTGTGGTGCGGGGGGTGGTGGTATGGAAGGGGAAGAAGAGGGGGGGGTAGGGAAACGGATGATCACCGATGGAATCGAAGCGGGAGTTAAGGCGAGTGCGGGAGGAAACAAGAGGAGGGTGCGCGGGAGATTTTTAGATGCGAGGGGGAGGACCCGGGTGGTGGTGGTCTTTGGGATTGATTTCGGACTAATTGAGGGTAAGAGCACAGATAAAGGGGTGGGTGCAATGGAGACCGAGAGAGAAGATCAGATTATTTCAACGGGGTGAGGCAGATGAGGCGACGGGAATGTTGGACGGCGGGATTGCTGGGGGATTTTATTTCGTTGAGGAATTGCTGGGGGCCAAGCGTCGATTGAACGCATCGGTGTCAGGTTTTCTCAAACTTTTACGGTCACGTTAACCTTAATTTTCAGCAGGACGATGGGTACATCCCCGGCCAATAAATCAGGGCAGGGCGAGTTGTTTATTAAAACAATACCTCGCCCAGTTATGTTCGCTCAGACTGAAATGTTCTGTTACAACTGGACAGAAAGATACTTCTTGAATTTGCCACTGTGCCTACTGTATACTTATATATTCTCTTTTATATGGAATCGTGTTATTTCTAAAAATTAATACTGTAACTGGTTCTTCACTAGCCTGGAGGAAAGATCGAATGACGAGTATTTAAATAATTATTTTTAAGACTAAAACTAATCGCCATACACTTGGTGGTATCGGCCGTAACTTAGTGGGTAAGATTCATCATAAAAGATAAAGACAATTGGTGTTTCCACAATTTTATCTTAACGCTACCCAGGTTTCGGGGGTTCACATGAATATGACTTTTTAGCCGAAGTCCGGGTATTTTAAAAATAAAATTGTGGTCAAACCATCTGTCTTTATCTTTTATCATCGTCAGACTTTGCTCATTGGAAAAACGTTACTGACCAGTTTTACACAAACGTCGAGCAGGATATTGCTCATTCATAAAGAGAGTTATGAGCCAATGAAGCCAAAAAAGTGTTAAATATTTATCTAAAAAAAATAAATATTGGAAACATGCCGAACCATCCCTTAGCTGTATTGACGCCCTTTAGCCTCACCAAAGAGGTAGTCACGGGGTCTGGCTGGCAAAAAATATTTCGTTGCTAGTCCACATAAAATGTTGAATTTCCAGATATGAAGTCATCACCACTGAAACGGGCCAGACGGCACTTCCGAGTAAGTATCTGATTTGTATTCTAGCCCATTGCTAAAGCAGGAAGGAATAACGGCGGGCAGAGAGAAGAAGATTACACCAACAAAAACATTCCATCTTTCGCCTAACGCATGATGCCAGGAAAATAATACCGAATAAAATCCTAATAAAACTACCATTAACCTCTGCGGAAAATTAGAGTTTTAACGGCATTTTCCGATATGGCGCCTGAACGCTAAGATAAGACCGAGAGAAACTTTTCTATGCACAGCATATAATCGATCCCTATCCAGTGTAAGTTAAATATGTAATTCAAATACAGCATCTTATTTTAAAACATGGTAGAAGGGTTTAAGTAGTTGAAACAATTAACAAAACATTTAGATGTTTACCCATGGAAAATCATTGATATTAAATCAAATTTTATCTAGAAATTATTCATGAAAAATACCCGTGAATGAACAATTTTTATATAGCTTTAATTAAATCCCAAAATAGAAGACTTGAAGGTATAAAAGAACTTGCAGCAACTCTGGGGAGACGAATCGCCTAACTTTCGTGCAAAACAGCGGTGTGTCTTTATTGAATCTTCATGAACGGAAAGGAAGGGAAGTTATAAAGAATGGAATCGGAAAACTCACCCCTATACCCTTTTACGCGTCACATGATCGCACTAATAGAGATCTCAAAAAGGTTATTGCTCCCATAATTCTAACAACCCTCCTCCCCCCCTCCCCTCCACAACACACAATGTAAAACAGGGTAGTGGAGTCATCGATGGTCGTGGAAGGCGGGTGGAGCTACGGAGAGGAGGGGAGATTGAATTTCACCCACTCCTCCTTGTTTCCTTGGGCGATCGAACAGTATCGCCCACTCCTCGGCGAAATACTCTCTCCCCGTGGAACACTGGATTGGGGAGCAATGGTGGACGGAGGTGGGTGGGTGGGGGGTAGGAATGGAGGACTTCAAGGGGGCAAGAAAGTGCGGTCTCTCACAGAGAAAGAGGACTCGGGAAGGGTTGGAAAAGAGCTGCAGGGTAACTTGAACAGGAAAATAATCAGAGCAAAAAAAAAGAGAGCGGTGGGGGAGGGCGAAATCGGCTCAATGAGGCGGGGAATGCCGTGTGATTGCATTATTAGGTTACTGCGGCATTTTAAAACTACATACTACATGCACAGAACCTTAAAGCCTCCGCCCACTTTGAATGTAACAATGCGCAGGAAAATCAATGATTAGCAAGGAATTTCATGTGCTCTATTCAATAACCACATTAAAAGAAGGAAGCACGGATAAAAATGCAAAAACTATCCTGAAATACATCATCGATCGCATATTCCTTCTTATATTGGAAAGCAATACAAACCTAGGTTGTGCATTTAGCTCAAGTGAAAATCTGTATTCACTTAACGTTTATCATAAAAAATATACCGAATATCCGTCCCGGAAACCCTCTCCCTCCATTACTCTTGAAACAATTAGCGTTAATACGAAAAGTGCATTTGAATATGAAAAACGGTTGACTATTAGTTATCTAGATAAAGATAGATATCCTTTTACCTACACCAATTAATTGAAAGCGTCATTCCACTACGAATTTACCTATTACCTACTATAACCCACTTCATTATTTTGCAAAATTACCTACCAAATGAATCATTGTCTTAAATGGAATTATTTAAGAAACAAAGTTAATAAAAGCAATGAGAATGATTTCTTCGAAGCAATTTGTCTTTCAAAAAATATGATTGAGCTGGCATATACCTAATGGCATAAGATTTACATCGCAACACCCAGCCATGTCCTTAGAAGTCATAAAATACGATCGATGATCCAAAAAAATAGAAAAGACGCTAGCAGCTCGTGTACCCTTAAAAAAAGTAGATACCTACAACATTTTACTGTGGTGCATTAAAATTTTGCGTGAAAAAGAAAGAGGCGGTTTTACTAGCAGTAGATAAATCACCGCAGGCTCTCGAATCATAATAGGAGGGCTCATATCTTGCAGAGGCGCGTATCGCAACGCGACTATACAAGGAAAGGAGCATTCTCAATTCTAGGCAGCTATTAATCACCCCATCCGAAAATAAACTTTGAACAAAAAGTTTCATGAAGTACCTCCCGATTACTTGAGGAAGGAGTCACAAAAACACGATTCAGAATCATAACGTCTGTACATATCAATCGTTGGAGACAATGAAAAACATCATTAAATCGCACTTTTTTGAAATCCCTGAGAAGTTAGCCCTAAATTCGTTTCTGGTATTAATCTTCGAAAGGAAAACTTTCAAAAAAACAATTGAAAATGGTTGACATAACGCAGGAGGAGACAGAAGATAATATATATCACAGCGATGTCAAAACAGTGGAGAAGCCGAGACAGCTTGATAGGTGGCGTACCCGCCGGTCAACCAGTCTCCTCTACATCAGACATCCGAAACTCTCAAAGTGATAGCGTTGTCATTTTATAGTCTGAGTCGTTTGAAATCCACGGTGCTACGTGACTCAAGTCATCAAAGCACGTAAAAAATTGAACCGACTCCATCACAGGCTAGAGAGCTTTTGCGAACCAAGGGAGAGAGAGAGAGAGAGAGAAGCGCGATTGGATGGTTTAAGTTTGAAGCCATATACTAGGGTACTAAGCAGAGGGGAGACGGGAGTATCGGACAACGCAAGGCATACAAGTAATAATGATGAAATCGGGTGTGGGCGTGATTTTTGAAAGGGGAACTGTGAGGCCGATTGAAAATGCGAGTAAAGTGCGGGGAGGAAGACCGTCACGGGCAATGTGTGGAGAGAGATAGAAGGAAGGAGCGTGTGGAGGGAGGGAGGGAGGGAAAGGACGACGTTATGAGTTCCCTTTCACGCTGGCCGTCAATGGAAATATAGAAGATCATCCCCGAATATTCCCCAGGCAGCGGTGCAGATTAAAAGCCTTAATCCGAGGATGTGGGAAAGGGCTGGCGGAGTGGGCAGAAGTGGGAATTAGTGCCGGAATCGATCACGTGCAACGCTCACGCTCCCAACTCCCCCCCCCCTGCNCCCTGCCCAACGGACGCACCTCTTTGTCAGCCCTCATTTCCCTTCGCTCCGTCTCACGCCCTTCCTTCCCCACCCTTCTCTCCTCATCTACGACTATGAATAGTTGTCTTCCCTGCATCCTCTTACGAGAGGCATTCGTCGAAAGCCCGGAGTGCCCACATGATGACTCGAATAAAGGGAGCAGCTCCCAAAGGATTAGTGAATGCGTTTCCTTGAGGTTTCCTTGGGTCTGTGGAAGAACTGACGCAATAGGAAGCAGGGACCACTATCACCTGAATCTGGAACTCACTATTATATACATTTATATTCAATGCCTCCACCGTAGTAATCAAGGAAATATTACTCGAGGTCCGATATCCTGCAAAGCACAGATAGGTCAGAGTTTCGATGAAACGACCGGTGTGACAGAACTTTTACTATTTAAATGTTCTAAAGATTTAAAATAACCTATTTGCTCACCAGTGAAATCTAATTTGAATTAATATGATAATTTTTAACATTTCCACTGAAATGGAGACCACACGGGCGTTCACAGAATAGTTAATAGGGCACATATATTTTATTCATAATAAGAACTAAATTCAAAAGCTACATAAGGTACCTCATATTCATGTACTAGATATTACAGAACTAAAATATGAGATACAGAGGCGGAAATAATATTTTTGGCGTTTAAAATGATAAGATAATTTCTAACCGTAAGTACGATTCAATTATATAAAAACTCCACTAAGAGAATCAACGTAGAGGTTGGAATCAATTCAGTGACCTAACTGTTAGCTAAAGGCTCACCAAAAACCTGACCAGATAGGTCGGTTATTTTCTTGCTGAATAAATTCCATTTTATGTGGACGTTGAGTGACATCTATCTTCAAATTATCTTCAACGAAAGGATACCATAGTTAACCAAATACATAACCCGTAATGCAAAAAAAGGGAAACGTAATCAATCACAAATGTGTTAATAACATGTTAAACTGTATTTATGGTATGACTTATGGCTCAAGATTTTCTATAATACAAAAAAACACGATGGCTGCGTTTAAATTGCTGCTTTGTTTGAAGTGAGTAATGAGAGTTGCAGTTTGAGTAAGTGTAACCAAACAGGATATAAAAAAATTTGTACCAAATTTGTAAAATTGTTAAATTAAAGTTGGAACCTCTGATAAAGTAAGAGGCATTTGTACCAGTTAAGTACTCGCAGAGCTCTAAGCAAAACTGAGACTAAGCAAAGAAACATTTTTTAAAACATTTTTAAATCATAAATAGGAACATAAACTTCTCATGTGGGTGACGACCGAGAGAGAAATATTTAAACATTTGGCAAACAAAAAAAACCTAAAATGTTTACTTCAATGAGTAGATACTTATAAAATCTTGGAAAAATTAAGCAGGAGGTCATGACTTAGCATCGCCGGGAACAAATCCAAGTTAGGTTGTTCCTGGAATGAATTAATAGTTACAGTGAAAACCAAAATTTAAATTTACATTGGAAGAAAGAAGAAAGCTAACGAATTCATGTAACATAATTCAGTATCGTGTAATCTTATAGCATGATTTATATTTTTCTTGTAACTTTTATTTATTATATTCCTTTTTGGGGTAATGAATTAACAAAACGCGCAAAAGAATTTATTTTATATTAACTAACACAACTAATGAAAATCGATCAAAAATGGTTATTTTCACCATTTTACTTTTCAACTAGCAAGACCTAGGCTATCGATTAATAGAGAGGCAAAAAACTCCCGTCCATCAAAAAGAAAACGATATCGATTTCTCGGAAAAAGTTTCTTTTAGAGATTGACGTTCCCTTCTAGTGCGTTGAGAGGCGAACTTGTTTAGTAAAGTAAGTCCCGGTCGAGGAGTGTATTAAGCAGAGTGGTCCTCCGTGATACTTTGTTAAGGACGATTCAATCCCAGTACTTGCCAGACATCACTCTTCTACTCTTTCATCCATCTCCATCTGATCTAAATGTAATATGTACAGCTGTCCAGAAATATTTTTATATTACCCTGTCAACCGTTACAATATCTTCGAAGAAGACTTTCCTAGCTAATACAGAACAATTCAACATATATCTAAGTCTAGTATTTCTTATTTTGCGAATATATTCGCGCACATTATTAAAGAACTCAGTCCCTAACCAATTATCGAGGTAACACGGGGTATTGGATAAGCATCTCTGGGACCTGATTAAGGTTTTCATTTTCTTCGGTTAATTTCTTAGTATTTTATCCACGAAAATTGGGTGCTCCAGAAAACATATTTTCATTGATAAAGGAACTTATGTTAAACGTAATCTTCAGCCACACACTTAGAATATTCCTACCATGTGCATTGAAAAATCACGGACTTAACCAGGAATATTTAACATCATATTTTACAATCCAATCCTTTTGAACCTTAAAAAAATATAATTACGTTTTCAAGGTAAAACAATTAAAAAAAATTGCTCCATAAATGAATCGAGCGTGATTATATATCTCATTAATCTCAATTCCATTTTCTCTAATTTTTCGTTCAAACTTTCTATATGGGGTAGAAGATTTATTATGCAATCACGCATACTTTTCCTTTCAAATCAAAGTCCCACATCAAAATGTAAATTTTTAAAGGCAACTCAAATCTCCCTCGAAAGGGTTCACAAAGCGTGATTATCAATTCTCCATTTATTCTGCTTTTTTTTGTTCTCCTGACCTCATACTAACGCCGCTATGGGAGGGGGGGAGGGCACAACTAGCGCACTAACCGCATTCCACGCTGCCTCTGTTTACCCTCGTCTTTACACCACTCACTATTTCCCGCCCTTTCATCTCCCCCAACCACAGATTTACACTAAGGCTACGGAATCAAAAGAGAGAGATTAGTGATTGTGATTGGAGCATTTAGGGAAGCAGTAATGATCCCCCGATAATACATTCGAAGGAGATTATTCCGACATTGATTGGGTGAGAGGAAGTGGGTTGACTTCCCCCCTGAAAATTCGAGAAAGGCGAACCCGAAATCGTTAAGAGCTTTATTTTTCAAGGGCGGGGAGGAACAATGTTAGCTTTCCATCGATTTTTCGATCGTAAAAGAATCTGCGTACGTTCAATAAAATTAAGGCGAAGACACAATTGATGACATCGCACCAAATTGAAAACGATCACCACATTTCAATATGGATGGCAACAACACCTGAAAATTGAACCTCAGGTTGAAAATATTCATATAAACACCCTTGTGGAACTTTAGTACATGCAGCAGGAAATAAAGAAGCTTCGTCACTTTCCAGTGCTGATATTCATCGAAACTGCCCCAACCATCGTCCATTTTTTAACATAGTAATTGCGCGAAGTTCACACGATGGAGTCCCGCACTAAAACATATTATTTTCGTGATACAATTCCACGTAAATCCGTATTGGAAAGTTAGAGGTGTCATTTTTATCACGTTATTATTTCGAAATATAATTTGACAGAATATTTTCTCGTCACATCCCAACTTCTAGCTTCAGCCAGTTGACCAACAAGAATATCTTCGTTTTTATCGGAATTTCGTGATTGTTCAACTCCTGGAGGCATGACAGTTTTAAAGAGCACTTTTTTTCAAAGCGAATATAAGCATCACTGCCCACAGCAGTAATCTTTTAAAGGGAATGACGAATGCTGGAAGTTAAAACGTAGAATCCAGCCGGATGTGGACACGCGACAAGCTTTTAACACCCTTTCAACCACTTGGTATGCTGAAGAATGAAAGTAAAGCGATGATATTCAGAGTATTGAACATACCATTCACTGAAAGCATTTGCCTCATTCACATCATGTTAGGGGTTAAAAGAAATAGATAACACTTTTACTACTGATTAGAATAAAAGAACTAAATATGTCAACTATTGCGAAAACCATTCATTTTTGAGGTTGCCATTCACAAATATTTTCCATAATTCTTCAACGCACATGTAAAATTACTGTGGTTTCCTCTCTCAATTGACGACCCATACTCAATGACAAGCAGTACATTTGATGATTAGAAATACATTTAGCAGGAAAGTTCTCCCAATTTTTTAAAGAAAAGTTGTTCCAAATGTCAATGTCGTCATTTTTATACATAAAAAACTAAGTTAAACCAAAATCGGGTGCATGCGGTCGAATCAACAGCGACCTCAACCTATGCCGATGGTTGTGGAATACAAAAAAAAGCACATGGCCAGTGAGACATGGTGAAATAATCGAAAGAAAGTATGTAGGTACCTACATTTCAAATGTGTACATTTCTGACACCAAGGTTTTTAGGTCCTTATTTTGTAAGGTGGTTCTATACATGGCGATACGCCACACACGCGCACCTTTTTTGGGCGTATTTACATCCACTTGTACAGAGTTGGCCCTTTTCAAGCCACTAGTAGGACCTGTGACCGAGGATAATTCCTAAACAGGCATGCACGATCAATTTCACACATCCCTCAGGTATTTGGATAAATTTTAAAATGGTATTTGTCTAGGTGCCCCTTTTTGTACATTCTATTTACAACAGCATACCTTCATGTTAAATGCTTTCGGAAAGTTTACACTGTCGATTACAATTCAAATCATGTACTTGACGATAAATTACGGTAACTTATAACAACATATGCTTAAATATGTACTTGAATTACCTTCCTATTAAGCGAAACGTTATTTTTTTAATATTTAATATTATTTTATATTCCTTTGTTACTTGAAAATTTTTACATCCTGTACCCTCATTACCATTTATTTCGAATGTATAAATCCATAAATTAATAAACTTAAAAAAAATTCGACAAAAAGTGGTTACTTATGCAACTTTATACTTAACCTAGTTCTTAATCCCTTAGTGATGACATTTATTTTTTCATACTGAAATTTAAAACCAAAGAAACGAATATCTAATACAATCAAATATTATTTTATTCCAAATGCATAAAAAGTAGACCGTCTTTCCCAAAAAAGGTCACCATTTAATTGCGTAACGGAAGGTGAAGTATGATTGAAATGAGGTTTTGACGGAAATCGTAGACTAAAAAAGTCTAAAAGTCGTCTACGCTTGAAAAAAGGTCTGGGGCAGTGTTTTTCTTAAGAGCAAGACCGATGATTACCTTCTAATTTCCATATTCAATTCAATAAAAACTTAAGTATTATAAAGAAAAATAAATATTCTTGGTTTCGTGAACGCTCGAGTGTGCAGAGCGCCACACCTCACGCACTAACCTACGAATACGCCACCCTCGTGTTAAAATACGAATCCTTCGGGATGGAAATGATGGAAGCCTCTTACACAGGAGAAAACTGAAGATGGAACATGAACAATGCGTTGATAACAGACTGCACGGCAACGGAGGGAAGAGGCTGAGCAATGGAGGGAGGGGAGAGGCAGCCGTGCCTTTTGGTGATGACATTGCTGGAGGGAACGTGGCTGGCAGAGAGGACTCAATCGATAGATGGCGTCCGAATGAGAGGAGGCTCCTACCATGGTCGCGGCGAGACGACAGTAGCGACGGATAGGATGGGGACAGGGGTGGTAAAAAAAAAATATCTACGGTTTTTGCACGCACCAAGCGGTGGTTTCCCAAAATGAAAGGCAAAACGGATTTCGCCACTGAAAAAGGCGGGGGAGAGGATGGAAGCGGGGTGGGGGGATGCAAAGGG
>LYUA01001389.1:7856-22285 GCA_002093875.1 Calopteryx splendens | reverse complement strand
ACCGAAACTCAACCGACGTATACTAAGGAGGAAAATGCCTTTTTTTTCTCTCTCTCTCTCTCTCAATGTTCCGGAATACATCACGCGGAAAGGCAAACACGGGGTTTCCGCTCACCTAAAAACTGTAACTTTTTTAAAAGTTCCTAAACAAATGTAATTGCGAGTAAATCTAGTACCTAAAGTAAAAATTGGGCGTACGCGAGGAGAGCGAGACCGCACACAAAAAATATCAGCCACGAGGCATCGAAATGACGGGTGTTGTGCCTGCATGCTACGCGAAATCAGAAATGTTAATGTAAAATGACTGGGCACACTCGAAATTATGTGCTGAAAAAATATCATGGGAAATAAAGTTTTCGTGTAAATTTCATTACTCTCGGCTGGAAATGGTGCATTTCTTTCACTGGCTGTATGGGTCAGTTGAGTTAAACTTCTGTCATCGAGGTTTTCACTAAGACCACATTTTTTTTTTTGTCAAACGCGCAGGATAAAATAAGAGAAACACATTCCCGCTCTGGTGGATTTATACAACAGTTTTCCCACGCATAATTCTTGAACTAAACTAAACTAGTGTCTAACTCCGTTGTGTGCCCTTTCTTTGACGAACAATCCGTAAAGCGTCCATAATTTATTAAATAACAGAAAATTGCAGACAAAACTGCTGCAAAGATCCCACAAGGCGACTGGAGGGGCATGATGTACCTATCTACATGCGATTTGAATTACATGATTGTAATAGCAAGTGCATCAAAGGATCCATTTCAATTTAAAGAAGAGTAAAATATACAATTCGGAGTACCTAGAATTTTATGGTAGATAAATCATGTTAGTAGAAGTTACAATTCGAGAGAGTAGGAAGGTATATGAATTTCTTTGATTTCCGAAAAAATTCAAGTCGGGTGGAATATAAAAGTGCCCGTTTTTTTACCTTGCTTCTTTGTCTTTGGCTTCTTTTTTGGAATATTGAAGCAAGGAGGGTGAGGGGTTTTAGCATGCACTTTGACCGAGGCAAAACAAATAGTTTTCACGATAAAGAGAAGAGTAAAAGAGAAAAAGAAACGAAGCAGAGAAGAGATCGGCAAAGAGAAAGGTTAGCAGGAAGGGAAAATATTACACTCAAGTTTTAGATGCACGTTATAGGGACTATTCTCCTCGCGATGGACGTTGAAAAACTGTTGACTTAACGGAACATTAAAAAACTTTAGCACCTTTGAATTTACATTAATTACATTTCACATTCATGCATGCACCTCTCACGGTTTGAATCCATGCAAGTGCCTCTCAATGGCACTTTTGTACTTACTCGTCTTTGCTCTCTGGCACCTTTAAAACAGTGAAAATATAAATTCTACATGCAATTAAATTCACGAGACCCTGCATCATAATAAATATTATAAATTTCTCATGCGTTGCAACACATAATGTGCCTGCCGAGGTAGAACTCCCCGAAACAGTAATAGTATTTACCACATCGCGGTGGTCATTTAGGTGAGATAAGCTAGTTGCGCATTTCCTTGCAGACGCCATTACGATAAAGAGAAATCTCTAAAGCCATTACCGTGCTAATATCATATGCATCTGGTTAAGCTTTGCGAAGAGTACAACAGCCTGCTGGCGTTCCAGTAATAGATTGGAGTAATGGTAGCTGCGCTTTAAAGGATGAGATTCCATAATGTAGGCAATAATTCAAGTTACACATTCGAGTAAATAACAAAGAATGTCAACTCATGCTTGCTATTCGAGTTTGGTAGTTTTCAAGAGTTATTAATAATAGGAAAATTCGTTAGAAATAAGTATGTTAGTCTTAACTATCCGAAATCAGTACGAAAAGTTTGAAATTTTTAATGTCCGGGAAAAGCGATCTTGTAATTCGATCTGAGCTATCATAAGTTCAAATCTCCATTAAGATAAATTGCGCTAAAACGCTGTTCTCCGGTTTAATCGCTCTTGGAAAGAGCTTCAAATGAGAATGGAACTAGGAAAAGTATCAATGAAAGGAGATGTTGATAATCATGTCCTGGAAGCCACCTTATTTCCTGTAATTCATGAAACCAAACAAACGAACTGCATGCGTAATGAGAGTCGAAATACTTCGATTAGGGACTTTAGAAATGGCATTTCAATCAAAATAATTCTCGATCTGCCATTTCTTGTTCAGCTCTGTAAAGGCCGCAATTGGCCGCAAAGTATCCCCTTGTACAACCCCAGTGCAACGACCACGTAGCCTCTGAATAAGGTGCCCCCGCGATGATTTTAACTACAACTGCTCAATTTCCCAATAATATATACACGCGTTTCTTCAGTCTTCCAAAAACAAGATTTTTCCACCACTACTTATCCGTCAATTTAGAAATAATCCTTGGTTATCCCTATTAAGAAAATGAAAAATCCTTGGTCCCCATCATATTTTCGGTCCATCTCTCTTCTGTGTGCCCTCTCAAGGTCCCTTAATCGTATATTACATGACCAAGTCAGTAAATACATCTCAACAAAATAAATTTTACCCATTCCTACCTGGGTTCCGTAAAGTATACGGAACTCAGTCTTTTAAAAATCACAGGAAACCTTCGTCTTGCCATTAATAACAAAATGGTAACAGTCATGGATTTATTTGACCTCAGTAAAGCTTTCGATCACGTGAATCACATGTTGTAGCTAAAACTACTACTAGGAATACTATTGTTTTTTTAATCCTTTTTCTGCATGATTATTTTGATTTGTTTTGTAATGTAATGATTTATTTTCTGTTTTACTTTTTAATCTTAAAATCGTTTGCCATTAGGGGACTTGTCCCAGGGCATAATAAGCAAATTATCGATCTATCTAAAAATCAATTCGGTTAGAAGGAATGAAGGGATGTTTATCACCTTCGGACTAAGTTTCTAACGGCACTGAGAACTCACTCAGTAGGTATTTATTAATTTAATTGCTAATTTATTGCTAAGCTAATTTATTGTACACTAAGGTAGTCAAATTTCTAAACGAAACATCCCTCAACGCTATTTCGATGTGCCTTTTTAAGCATTCAAAAGCCTAAAAATGTTGGCATATCGGGCGGGGGATATCCGCACGTTGATGCATGACGAATGTCGGCAGATGTTAAAAAATTAGTGGCTTTACTCGTAAAAGAGCCCGAATATTGGTGGATATTGACTACGCTCCCCAGGATGAGAGGGAATCGAAGATACAGGATAACTATGTCCACATGTCCGGATCGATATTTAACCATTACCGTAAGTAAATGCATACTAATATGTCCAAAATTCCCCCTACCGTGGGACTTTGGCGGAATAGAGTGGGAACGTGGAAGGAAGGACGTGAGGGGTGAAGAGACTTCGTCGGGTCCTGCGACGGGAGAAGAGGCTCGCTCAGGGGTTGTGCCCGTACGAGGACGCGCCGGGGAGAAGTGCGGGAGGGAGTAGAGGGAGAGAGATCGGGGGGAGGATTTAGCGGAGACGTCGGTGGGAGAGGGGACTACTGGGATGCAGATGAGGGGTTTTCCGGTCGAAATGCGGGGAGTGGGGGGGCTCACTTCGAGGAAGGGGGGGGGGGGGGGGGGGGGGGGGGNGGTGGCGGGCGAGGAGGAGACGGCAAGTCGTGCGATTCTCGCGACATTTGTGATGCAAATTTCGTTTCTGGGGTTTGAGCCTTATACGTGCGAGCAAATTTTTTTCCCCTCTTCCCTCTCTGCCTCTTCATCCCTCTCCGCTCTCCCCGACCTCCTCTGACCACCCACCGCCCCCCTCTCTCCCACCCTCCGTCTTTTTCGGCTCTTTCCTTTCGGCTTGCCACGTCTCATTCATCGCGGAGGTCGCTAATTTTTCACGAGCCCCGGTCGTGATTGATGGAGGAGTGGGAGCGGAAACGGACTCCTTGCAGGGCAAAAAAAAATTGAATGAAATAATGAATGAAACGAAAGGAAAGTGGGGCAAAAAAATTCGAAAGATGTATAAACTGGAAATATATTCCGGATCGCGGTTTTTCTTGCGTGCCTATCTCGGCTAATTTATGTGTCCCCTGAAATATGTATGCTCTTACACGCTCCACCCCGTCTTAGGAGTTCGGAATTAATTAGTGCGGGGGACATATTCAACGGGTTACACCGCTTAAAACTCCGTCAAGTTTTGTGAAATCATTCATTTTCCTGCGCAAGAATATCACAAATGTTTCTCCTATACATCTGCTTAAATACGATCGGGAAAGCTATATGCTATAAAGGTTCCCGAAATGCAACTGAAATTGAAGTCAAAATATTGGCTGCTTCACCAGTTTTTATAAAAAAATAGGCATATATCATTCTTCAGATTTTCATATCTTGATCAGTTTAATGATGTTCATTCTCTGGTTTTACACTCGATTGATACCTAATTAATGGACTAGCCTAAATTAAAAGGACAACGTCTCTGCAATACAAGATGAAAAGAGAAGTGGATAGGGACATGTTGCCAATATTTACGTGACACCTTAAGATTTCTATCATCGGAGGAAAACTTTATCAAGTGAAGATGTTCATTTTCAAATCGAAAATCTAGTCATTTAGTATATCGAAAAATGTCTTAATTAAGAAAAAACATTGGTTTAGTTAAATAATACACAGCCAAAAAATCACGCATAAGACATTTATGTTTATGTGCCACACACATAAGTATGCTGATATATAGGTATATATTTACGCGTCTGCACAACTTCGTTTAATGAAAACTCAGAATAGTTAATTAACGCCTTCGTACCTATATGTTTATTTATTCTTCCCATAAAAGTATTCCTTGAGATCAATTAATTGTTTATAAGTATATTATCAACTTTACGGGAATTGACTTAATATATTAGAGACGAATAGTCTCGAGAATTCCGCAATTACTTGGAAATAATTTCAAAATATATGTTTCAATGCAGATTATTTACAAGAATAAAGCAAATCGTATCTACTGAAATTAAGTGCATTAGATGGATGGATGGTTCACACGAAGTCAAAAAGAATGAAGATAGTACTGCGAAACTGTCCACGTTTCGAGGGACGACTCTTCCACCGTCTTCAAGGCTAAGACAATCTATAGGTATGTCGGAAGCTATGCAAAATTGTACACGGCGGAGATACCGGGAAAGAGAACTACAAGTACTATCCTCAAACAGATCGCTCTCAATTATGACTTCCGGTAGCATTCCAGTTGTAAACGTTTTACAACTATGTATAGTTATACTTACTACTCATAAAGATATTTATCGGTAGCATATTTTTTCCATTCCACACTACTTAACCAAAAGCGTATGTATATAATATTCATATTTAGCCGTGTGCATATTTAATTTGTATATAAAACATTATTTTACGAATGTTAAGTCTAATGCTTACTTATTTAATATTATAATATCCTATAAAAAGAGTATTCTGAAAGTCTCCACTTAAAATGTGCTCATATTATAGAATAACAAGGAAAAATGAAGGCACCTACAAAATCTTCTATGTCGTTCTTCACTTATAAAGAGATATATTCAATTGATATGCGTTAAAAGGTTATAATAATACATTCACTTACTGTACATAAAAAGAATGGAAAACATACGGTTTCTATAAAATTTCTTAGACCAAAAATGAATAATGAATGATTTACGATATCAAGAAAATCTTTTTTTTTATTATTATACCTAAGGCATTTTTTACCATTCATTGTCACACTGCGTGTATACCATTTTCAGATATTGGATTGAACTCTTATCACGCATCGAATTTTATGCTAAAACAGTGACATAATAATAGATCTCCAGTCCGACAAAAGATCGAGATAAAAAGTACAATAATTCCTTTTCTGAAGATATAAAAATACTATAACAACACGAAATTCGTTGGTCTTATTATCAAGAATCAATACATTTAGGAATAAGTAAGCCAATTGAACAAACACTGCAATAATAAAACGTTTATGCCACAGTACATAGTTAATTTTATTTTTAAAGTGATAATGGAGCAAAAGCAATCCAATGAGTGACGGCTCTAACATAAGTTGTATGCTTAGTTTTAAAATGTACTGCACTCTCTAAAGTTCCATTTATTTGGTAAAAAGAACGAACCATTCAAGCAATCAACGTTATTTCTGTTTAAAAACCTTGCCAAGGATAATTTAAGTTTACGAAATAATTGAAAGCTTATTTAATTCATTTATAATTACTATCAAGCAAAAAGTACTTAGCAAAAGATTGTCCATGTTTTTTTTAAATGTAGTACTTACACATTACGTGACGTGCCTTTGTCCATTGGAACGATCTATCTAAACCTAAAATTCCCTAAATAAGTAAGCCCTCACAACGGCTTCCTGCCTGTGCACAGTAACGATTTATTAGGATGTGCAAACTCTGATTCTGACAGGAGCATACGTGAGTAGTTGAAATTTGTCGCACGGTGATGAGAGAGGGAGCGTACCCTCTTCTGTTCTGCATTAATTTTACAAAGATAAAAGAACTGCGACGAAAGTTTCAACCGGCAACTTATAACATTGGTCAAACATTGTTGAAAGATTATTAACAACATAACTGCATGCGAGGCTTAGGAAAAATAATTACATACCGGCACCAGATTTAATTTAGCCGTACCAGTCGTTCCCTTAACGAAGAAATAACTACAGCAGCTAACGTTAACGTTATTATCATTCCTACTATCGTCTTCCCCGAGTCCCGTTTAATCCTGCCTCCTTTCCCCTAGTCCTTATCTTTGCCGTCCCCAAATTAATTCCGAATCCCTTCGCCGATTCCAACCCACACTCACCTCCGGGCCCTGGTGCCAACCTCCCCCCTCCCCCCCATTTCCCTTACCTCGCTTCCTCCCATGCACATGCCCGCCCACACTACCAATCCCTGCCCTCCCGCACCCCGCCCCTTGCTTTTTCTCACGCCCTCATTCGCTAAGCAGCCCTTCCATCCCGGCTCGCACTTAACCGTCACTCGTGCGTTGGCCCGTGATATGAGAATCGCGGGCAAGGGATCACCCATCCGCCGCCCTCTCTCTGTCCGAGCAATAATCAACCGCCTTGGATAAACCTCGGGACCAAATAGCCTCCCAACGCAAGGGGTGATCATTGACCCAGGTCGACGTGATGTCATCTGGTACATTCCCAGCGGCCATTACGCCTTCCTTGCTTACTTGGGAAGAGTCTTGCTCGATTGTTTTAGGTGGCCGTTATCTTCCTGGCATCTACTGAAAAAGCCTCTCCACTTTTAGGCGACACAGTTGGCTGTGAAGCATTCAATCTCCCAGTTCAAACCCATTACGGGAACCAAGGTTAATCCGGGATAGCCTTACTTGTTCGAGAGTTATTTTCATTACCAGGCTTATATAAAAATGAAAAAATAATATTTTGGTACCTACTTCATAAGACAAGTACACAAAAGGGTATTTCGAAATACTTTTAGACCTAGGGGATAGTATAAATTATCGACTTACGTGTTTAAAGTTTACGTATTTAACCAATAAAAAAGACAATTATAGCTATTAAAGAAAAAATAAAAATGCCTTGCAGAGAAATTAATCGGATGGAAAAATATGACCGGTATCTATTTATACGTGAGGAGTTACTAGTAAAAAATTAAGTAATTTGGTCCTTATTACAATCTTGAGGCTTATTCCACAATCAATATCAAAGTTCAGAAAGCAATTTGTAAATAGAGTCCGGAAAAAATTCACCACATAACTTCTTCTTTCACTCATGAAAACATTCATGCTTTTATTTTGAAGCATGCAGTAATGAAGGCACATGCATGGTGAGAAATCGACAGTTCCCTTGATATGCCTAATATCCAGGAGTCTATTTTTAATTTCAAAGAACAAAAATAGACACCCAGAGGTTCGTTTCTGCTGATGAATTTTTACCTCGTTATGCTGCTGACGATCGAACTAAAATGAAAAATACTGTTTACAAACAAGGGGGATAACAGCTAAGGGAGCTTGAAATATGGCCCATACACCTCGTCCTAAAATGTTCTCTGTTGATAGTTCCTCACCACTAATCCGCCGACTGCGAGGCACCTAAGCCAAAATAAACGAAAAGGGTTCTGGGGAGACACGAAACTCACACAGTCGTGTGGCGCTAGCGCGAGCATATTTCGTCCTAACGAAGCCGCAGTATCCAATTCGGAATGCGCCGTCGTTCTACACATGCGGTGTTATACGATTCCGACCATACGAGAGAAGATATTTTCATGCTGGCTTGGACACTGATTGGGTAGGGTAAAATTTGTGTTGAGGAACGCGATTCCCTAAAGCTTCGAATACCAAAAATGCTGAAGGTAATTTCCATTTCTCTGATTTACGTAAAACTTCCCTCGGTGAATGATGCGGATGTTCGTAACCCTAATATTTTTTTAAATCTTATTCACTACTACTATTTAACTAAAGTCAAATCTTGTAAACCAGTACTGTTATGATAACAAATAAACTTTAGTTAATAAGAGATGCTTATTATCGGGTCACAAGAATTCCTTTGAAAACTTTAAACTTTGATATAGGGGAAAGATAAGAGATAAGCAGGCATTAGAGATAACATACCTACATGGCAGACTTTGGAATTATGTTCATTTTAAAGCGGTATAGGCTCACGAATAGGATGCCATATTGGTTCAGATCTGATAACTGTTCCTCGGTCCGAGGGGTGTTAAAATAAAGGTATATATATGAATTCGCTTTTCTATTTTGAGGTAAAAAAAATGCTTAAGCACGATTCGATTTATTTATGCAGTCCAGCATTGCAACCGAGTCACCTTTGGCTACGGCTTCAAAAATGTCGTAGTATAAAATCATATCTCTAACGGAAATCGCCAGATATACGTGACCTGCACCCTGAACGTAAAGATAAACGCAACACGAGTCAAATCCACGGAGCTGAAAACTTTGATTCCACGACTTTGTATCAGGAATCACCATCAGAAAGGCACAAGTAACAGGTACCTATGCATAAATGAATGGTTACCAGCAGCATTTAAAAAAATCTGTAAAATGCAAATTTAAAAACGTCAATGAATATTCCGTACGCGATAAATGTGTAACCTTTCTCAACTCCACTGTCATCACTCCACAGGATTCCTCCCTTTTGCCTCGGCAAATTGACAGTTATTATGCAAGCACACTCAATTATTCTTTGAAACGAAAACGTTTGAAATGCGAGGTTAACATTTATAAATAGCTGAGGGTCACGTAAATATTCCAGCGCCGATGAAATAGGCAGGAAGGCGGAAAAGGGGAATGAGAAGTGGAAGAGGGGGAGGGAGACACATTTCCTCGACTGGGAAGCATATGTGTGTCATCGCACCCTTAATGCTAAGGCCGACTCTTCATCTCCAAACAAGAGCTCTCCGCTGTGACATCTGGCGCTCGAGTTTTAAAAAACAACTCCCGAGATCCTGAAGATATATATAAATGGGAGCAGCAGGCCGTCCTTCTCCAGTCAACGAGCAATAAAGATGGCAGTATAGAGGAGACTCATCAAACTCGTCATTAACGCTCGCCGAGGGGCCGCCCTTATCGCCGCGCCGTGCAACAAACCCTTTCCAACCTCCTCCCTCCCTCTCTCCGCACTCCTCCCCTCGCGCCCCCCGCCTCCCTCGCAGACCTCTTCCCTCTTTTCAGACGGTCCTCGAATGTGAGTAGATCCGCTTCTCAGCTCGGATCTCACACCGAGTCTCCTTTCATTTTGCACTCGTGCGACGATGATTGTTGCCATTTTTTTTCACAAAATCCTCGCTAATTTCGCCAATATTCTCGTGAGGGCTTTGTCCGCGCTCAACGATCCTTGTTTGCAGAACTTTTAAACCTCGTTTAGGATGGCAAGGGCACGTTAAAGCGTTCATTACGTCAGTCTTTCGGTCTGTAGTGGCAAGAGTCCCTACTTTTTTTTATTCCAAGAGGGCTACCGTTATATCATGAAGTTTTCAGACGAAGGCGGACGGAAAGTCATTTTTTTTTTCTTTTCACGATTTCACTGCCATCGTTAAGTTAGTAGTGTCTGTCTCCATACACAAAAGAAAGTCCTCACAGAGGTAGTGCAGGCGTGCGTTCAAACACGCTTAGTACCACATAGTGGTATTAATATAGAAAACGATGATCACTAACTTCAGATGATTTGAGAGAAAAATTAATCACGGCTAAAAATATTGAAATGGAGCATCTGATTTGAAAAAGGACACCATTAGTGTTTCATAAATCACATAGTGCAATTCGCCAATCAGCGTGGAAAACAATCGTTGAATTACTGGAAACCAAGCTAAAAACCGATGACATAAGCACTTTGTTATCATATTTTAAGGCGGTTACATTTTCCTATTGAATTAATTCTCTGGCGTACATGCAAAATTCACCCCAATTCAAAGCCAAAATTCATTCGAAGGTTACCTAGGGCAAGCGATTTTCTTGGAATCGTTAACTGCATATAGTTGAAATATTATAATTCCATTAGATGTCTATCACTCTTGGCCAAACTAGTCTGTCGGGGTTTATTCATTAATCACCGAAATATAGAAAATACCATTATGTTTTTATATTCTCCATGAATAACTGAAGCAATGTATCTCAAGGTTTTTAGCGAAATCAATTCTAAAATGACGTTCTGTGCGGTTATGTGACCACATTCACTTCTTTTGCGTCGAATTTTGAGAGCACGCGGGGCACAAAATATTCTTCCGCCTGGCTTCCGAGGAAATATCGAACGGCTAATCAAATTCTTCATGGCAATGACTTTGAGCCCCCACAACCTCTTGAGGGAGACCGTTGGAACAATGTTTTATGTCCCATTAAATTCTCAACTTTCAGCACGCGTTAGGCCTCTTATGATCCTTTCAGCCTCTGAGTGTCTCCTTCGGACTACAAAAGTAAAATGCGAAGCTTGTACAAGTACATCTACCTTATGGCGCAAGCACTCCACACCACTCGCATAGAGATTTGTCACTGAATCAAAATTAAAGCAGTGTCCAAGGGAAGGTTTTTCTCTAAAATATAATGTACTGTCATCTTCATCCCAAGATTTGCTCTCCCTCTCTCTCTGCTAAAACAAATAGCGCAGAAGAGTATGATTTAGCCTCCCCATTTATCGTAGAGAGTTGAAAAAATTGATAACACCAAATTCCCAGCGCAATTAAAATAATCCACAAGACAGAAACGCGTCATATCCTGCATTAAAAGCACACAAATCACCGTTTCAATTTTAAACGCGGTAATTTATCCTTCCATTCCTACCTACTTCATTCATCCTCAGGGCATGAAATATCCCGCATTTCACCCTCTCCTTCCAACCTCTATCCCAAGGTAAGCAATATTGCAATTGAGATTCGAAAAATAACATCCGTTGTTTGGAGATATTTCACAAAAAAAAACCAACGGTCTTCTGATTCACCCGGGAGAATACACCGAATGTTTAAAAACAAGTACAATCAAGGCCGTCCTCGGGCCATGCGGGGAACGGGTCACCTCCTACGAGGAGAGAAAGTGTGTTGTTTTCGCAGCTTTAGGAAAACGAACACATTTTTCACAAAAACGTCGATGCTTTCCATTCGCAGCTCCATCCCAGTTCTTATTTTGATTTAAAATGGAAAACACAAATTAACGTTTTCGCTACATACCCACCTACATCTTATTTTCTTTCCAAGTTTCCCGAGAGAGTGAGACATAAAACTGTACTCCCATCCTTGGTCCAAATATTTCAAGGCTTGCTCCACGCAGGAAAAATTAAAAATAATCACAACTCCACTTTCCTTCCAACGCAGCGGAGTAATTGTTCAGAACTCAATATTTTTAACACGATCCTTTACCTTTCCCTCAATATTTCCAGCAACCTCCACTCAGGTTATCGCCAGCGTTTGAAAATAGATGAACACAGATTCTCACTGATTCTCACTCGATCGCGAAATTGAGGGAAGAAATTAAGTGTGAAGGAGGGAAGCGGAACTGAAACGCTTATGAAGGCACGTGGGTATTTAAAAGCAAATGTAATTTGAATCGAAAATTAATTTCCTCGGGTAAAAGTTTAATCAACGGTTGGAATGAATTAGGTAACTTTAAATTAAATGGATTTAGTGAACCTAAAGAGCTAAACGGCAACGTATATTCATACGGTATTTCCGTTTTACACTTAGGGAAATGTCGAAAGACGGAAACTGGAAACGGCATGGAGATAATAAAATAATCAATGTCTAATTACCCTCGTTGAACTGAAACATTTTTCCCTCATTGAAAGAGCATTAATTATCCTTTTAGTAGGAGACAAATTGGCATTTCCACAGAATTTTATGTTTCAGCACTGCCCATGTTTCGAATTTAAAAAATCACCTTCAGCTAAACCACATTCGAATACTGCTAGATAGTAAAATATTGTGGAAAAACCAAGATATTATCTTCCACAGTGAATTGTTTCCACAGAGTGACGGTCGTTGCCACCAAAAATTATTAGCCATCATAAATCTCTGCCATGATTTTCCTTCTATGGCATTGTAGCAGCTGTAAATTGCAATAGAATAAATCTAGGGCGACAGCATTAAATAGAACAGATCAATTCCAATTAATATGTGAGTGTGTATTTATATATATATATATATATATATATATATATATATANTATATATATATATATATATATATATATATATATATATATACACGCACACAATTATATCCACATACACATATTCCTATACATTGAGTGAGTACATAGAGTGATCCTACTACATTCACAGTCATCTCCAAAGTATATTCCAGGATTTGTACATGCAAGTTTATGATGGGCTTATGAAATCGTGCACGCACAAATTGTGTCATCATCAATATGTCCGTTTATAATTTAATTATTTTTTCAAATTTAATTTACCTTTTATTCTATGTCTTTAAATATAGGTATGTTCCGCTAAATTTTCCTCCTGATTAGAATACCTTTTCAGGAAAACCAATAAAAACCACACTTTGGGCTCAAACAATTATCATGCACAATTGCTATCGGTTAAGCAGCAAACGCTCCGTTTACCTTAAACCCCGTCCATATTCCAGGCATGACCGCAAATCCCCGGCTGTTTTCCAAGAATCTCTTCCCAGCTTTGTTTCTTCAAAGGCCCTACAACACACCATCCCCATAGGCACCTCTTCATCTATTACCCCCAACAATCTTTCACCCACCCCACTCACCCAAATCTCCTCCCCCCTCAACACCCTGACATACTGTTACGGTTCCTCCCCCCCTAATTCTTTCTCCTTTACGATCAACTCACTGCGTCGTATCGCACCCTATGTTCCCAGGGATTTACCCTCTCGTTAATAGTATCCCGTTTTATCATTCTTCCTTCCAGGCTAAAGCTCACCCAAACTCTTATATTGGCAATAAAGATCCCTTAATAATATCGTTTTCAGACGATTTCCGAATCCGAGTAGCCGCTTTAGTACTTCAAAGCCATAAGGCTGATGTCGATGTGAATCCCTGGGAGAGAAGCCGGAGACGTTCGGATATGGGGGTGACAAAAATCATACATCTTCGCCCGATGTGAGGATTTTACTACGGGTATTAACTTTATGTTGTTAACGCTGCCTGAAAAAGCTGCTCAAAATGTTTTCATTGGAGTATGGTCTCTGGGACAGTGTAACTCAAAATTATGCTTATAAAACACTGTTTCGAAAAAATCGCACTCTGTATTTATGCCCATCATTATTTTAGGGACGGTTTAATCATTAGCTGTAAATTCCGGATTCATTTCGTGCTCGGGCCCCCATAGGATACTAATTCAATGCACATAAAATAGAGAATAAGGAGTGCATTGCAAACGTTTGCCGATTAAACATGGGAAAAATTACCTCTCCTTACAAATAAAGTAAATACACTCCACCATTTCCGTTAAATCCAACGACTGCTTGCTCACTGGTTTTTACTTTATGTGCCAGCATTGCGTTTGTTAAATATTTTCTTAAGAGAAGTGGTCAATAGGGTTACCAAAAGGGAGAATGAATGAAAAAATCGAATATCACACAGGGGAATTACGAGATCACTAAGAACGTCGGAGAACAACTGATCGGATCGGCGTCTTGGAGATCGACACATTGAAAACTAATTTGGTTGATGACACCACCATGCGAACAAAATTCTGTTAATTGCGAGGCAAATCGATGGCTCCTCGTCAACCCCGAAAATAATTGGCTGCGATAACAATCGGCTAATCTCGCATCCACGAATGAAAAATCGCCCACCCGAAAAATATCAAACGATCGCTGGTGAAAGCAGCATTGTACCCGTACTCGGTGGCTGGATCCAAGGATTGAATACAAATGGATGGGTGGAGAGCAGAAACGTAGCAGGGGGAGAAGCAGAAGCTGCGAGGGAGGGGGATCAGAAGGCTTAATTAGGGCTCACGGAGCAATAAAGGGTTTCAGATTGAAGTGCGAGTGTTGCACGATTAAAATAAAAATACATGTTTTC
>LYUA01001386.1:319015-344183 GCA_002093875.1 Calopteryx splendens | reverse complement strand
ATAGATTAACCTTCCGTTCCTTCTTTTAATCCATTACATTTCCTTCCAATACATTTTGAATTTTTCATCTTTTGGCCTCATATCTCATTTTCTTTACCCGAGACACCCTCGTCATGAGTGTTTATGAGAACAGGTGGGCACCACGCTTAGTACGGTTTATAAGAGGATATGGAAATTATTAAACACCCTCCTGTTCGAAGTTCATCCATCTGTAAAGTTATATTTTCAAATAATCATATTTTTTTAGTTCAAAATTAGCCACAAATTGGAAAGAGAGGCATAATTTTTAATACTATCAAAGAACTGCTTTTCTTAAAAATGAAAAACACGGGCTTCTAAACCATTGCAAATTGATTACGATCTGACGTCGCTTATCACAGGTTATCGAAATTGATCAACTAACTCCAAAGTATACTACACCTATGGTCGGCAGCACGGATTAGAATCCCAACCTCTCCCTTTCCAACTTATCATCAAAACGTACAGCCTCTCAGAGTCATATCACTTGGAAACAAAACCATTCGCTGACGCTTCAAAATCTGAAGCATCCGGAATACTTTATGGCCACCCCTTAGCGCTCTCTGGACTATTCCTGAAGCGATAATGGGAGCAAGAGGTCAAGAGTCATAAAACCATCGACAGCACTAACGGGCCTATAATGTTTCCACCCGCATTTGCGTTTCAAAAATAGTCTCGAGAACCCATTTCATGTCGTAATAAATTTGAATCAGAGAGAAACCATCTCTGCGGACACATGACCCTTAATGTGATACGAAAAGTGAACTCGTAAAATGCGTGTTGAGGGATTAATTCAACGGCAATACTTAAAAAAGAGACTGAAGAAAAGTCCAGCAGAGACCATTCCCACGCTGCAATAAAATGGAGTAGGCGAATTCCCTTAAAGGAGGAAAAAGTAAGGTCAGAGAGATTAAAGCTAGTACATGGTACATTTAGAATTTTTCGGTTGCGTTGACGGCTGAGGTCATTTTGCACCGTAAACCCTAATATTCGGAATCTATTGCATTATTTAGTAATGAAATAAAATTAAAATAGCGAAATATTCGTAAATATTTCCAACATGAAAATTAATAAAAATATTTTAACAGTGCTAAATGTAGCAGTGTAAAATAGTGTTTAAGTAGATAAGTCAGTATCTTTTAAAAGCAAAATTACTCAACTTAGATATTCAGGGTTGTCCCCTACATAAGACGTCTAACCTGTCGCGGACCGCACGGTACACATAGCACTCCGCCAGGATGTGCTAGACTGTAGAGTTGAGTCACACTATAAAGTTTTTTAAAGAGTTAAAAAAATCTATATTGAAAAACATATTAGGTGACTACAAGACTGGAATCTAGAACAAATGAAGTCATTCGCTTAGTTTCCCTAAGCCTTTTCCTTTGTGTTTCTATGACCCATGACGTCCAAGTAAATAATTCTACTATTTCCGGCATTTTCCGGCTGATAGTTTCCAATGTCCCAATGAAACACCACTAATTCCATAAAGATTTACAATAATCTCTGTTGTCAACGGCGAATGGGGCGTACAAATATGACTCAAAAGGTGTTTTCCAATTCGCAATACTAAATGAAATTCAATTTCATTGAATTATAAAGTGCTCAATTGAACAAACACAGACAAAAAGGTTTAATAAAATCACGATTTATATGTTATTGCAGCCGACTCCATTGCTACAATAGTGAAAATTTGCTTTCACTTATGCAGACATTTTTTCTTGTTTTTTCAAATCTAGTAGATGTCTTGAAAAAATTTCACTTCGGGAACGTTCGCTTACGGTCTATCGACGACCGCAAAACGTAAGTTTTCACATTTTTATGGCAAAAAAAAAAACAAAATTTGATTACGAACATATTTTCTGGGTGAAGCGGCCATATTTTCAAACTATTCTTTTGATACGCAATTGAATGATTTTTTTTGGACTGTCACGTGTACCTGTGCTGTCGCCATCTTCCAAAGAGATTAAATATAGATACACTCTGAAAATGAAGAAATTTTCGCACATCCACGAACGCGCGCAACCTCGTCGGAATTGACGTCACGATCTCCTCCCCCCGAATGACCAGGATGTGCCCCCACTCCCCAGAATCCGACAGCGTCAAAAGACATACGCCAGAGACGCAGTCGTATGATTGTATGTGCCTCCTCCCTACATCCCAGACACATATTTTGTCAAGATCCCGCGATCGATTTTCTCTCAAAAATACACACGAAGGGAAATAAACGGCGCAGTCAAGCAAAGGGGCTGCCGTTGACCCGCGTCATCGATTCTGCGGCGTGACGAAAGACGGGTGAGATACTGGGAGGGTTCCGATGCTCTCGCATTTGCATGTGTCGAACGCAAGCGACAGACCACCCGCGTGGACTTGGGTCGGCGCAGGGCGTCTGACGCAGCTGAGCGAGTCCACACGGACGGCGTTCGTTTCGGAACGGACTTTAAGAGCAGGAAAAAAAAAAGATTCGATTCGGAAACGTTTTACACGAAGTAAATTCCCATGAAATGAAAACAATTTTTCCCGAGTCATGAACTCCTCATCAATTCATCACACGGCATTATCGGAGACACGTGAAATTCGAAGCTGTGATTTCAAGGAAAAATTTTAAATGCACGGAGTACAGCAGGAATTTATATTTTAAGTCATTATAATGTCACTTTCCGGCGTTTTCATCTCCGAATTTTCTTTCATTCGAAACACTCGCGAATTTTGCTGAATTACCCCTAATTCATGAAAACTGAAAGCTGAATCGAGGTCATACGTGAACTGTTCCACCAAAAAAAAACCGTGTCCCTCGGTGAATAAACTTCTGTTTTAAAAAATGGACACGTGTTTTTATTGAAAATTTCCCCGCGAGATGCGAACTCCCGCTTAGGGAGCGGACGCTCAGGAGCACTACGGCCATTTTCTCGTGCACATTATTCCTTGGAGATATCCGACTCCTTCACTCCCTATTCCACTTCCCCGATCTTCATAACTTGGGCTGTGAATACGCGAATGAGGGGACGAAAGATGGTGTTGCTCGTACCCACCCGAAAAAAATGCAAAGAATCTAGTAGCATAGGCATTTACACTTGCTCTAGAGATCGCTCTAGAAACATTTTTAAAATTGACCATAACTCGACCTCCAACGTAATGAAACGAGCATTTATGGATGTAGCCGCTTTGATATTATGGCCATTATCATGCGCTCCTCGGCCTCTGCACTACAATGAGTACTTTTCACTCAAGAAATACTTTCCTATCTAACCCATGAATTTCACTAACCTTTGGTCATAACATAACGAATGTTCCCAAGCAATTATCTTTCACGCCGTCTCAGGCGTGAAATTTGTATACTAACCCCCTCGAAGTACTATGCTTTCTAACTGCAAGGCGTGAAGAATAATTCCAATGGATGATCTATAAAAACTATACATTTTTGAGGAGCTAGTAGCTGCAATAATAAAAACTTCAAAAGATACATTTTTATAAAATCATTCATACAATTATATTTTAACGAGATTTTTATAAATACTTATTGTCGACGCGAGAATTGGAATTTCACATCGAAAAATGGTACTTTTGGTTTTTTTCTTTTCCATTTTTGTTCTAATGTTTTGACGCCTCCTCAGGGACCCTTTAATGACCGAGCAAGAACACTAAACGGCTCTTGGTATCCATAGTCTATGATGCCAAGACATGTAATGTACTTTCAACAGGTCTAGGTTAAGCTCGAACGCGATTTTCATGAAACTACATTATCATGAACTCGTCATAACAGGTGATGGAAGACATATGCACAGGGTAGGATAAAGAAAATGAAATACGAGTAGTAAGCAGATTGGAGAGCTGCTCAAAACCAATCCCTGGATTGATAACCCACGATGACAATAACACTCGTCATCGAACTATATTTCGTTTTTCCATATTACGTTATCTTTAAAATTTTCGAATATGAAATATTGCTTATGTTAAATCATCTTAGTCAAACTTTTGGGGCATTGGCGGCATTATAAAAGGCTTTAAAGAGTCCCCAACTGCATAGCCATGAGAATATTTCCTGCCCAGGCCACGCCCATTCCGAGCCCATCAGTTGTTCTGCGTGAACAGTCCTTAAATCCGGCACACACACATGGGTAATGGATCGAAACGTGCAGACCTCTAGCATACAGTGATTAAAAAACCAACATGAAAAACAAAACATTATTATTAAAAACATAAGTTTCAAATAATCGTGGATAACTTCCACCGATATTTACGTATATTCACGTCCAACACTGAAGGCAAGAAATCGATCGCAAGCATTTATGATTTCATATCGTAGAAGAAGGCAATGTAGGCATTATCACATGTTTAATGACATGGACCTTCAAGGTAGGTATTCCATTTTTGAAAATCGGAGAAGAAAAACGCCCATTTCTTTCTATAACGTACATCCATTGACCATAAAAACTAAAAGACAGTACGATTATTCCCAAACCTTACGTGATAAGATTCACACCGACCCCAAGAATAAGTTTTATAGTTTTGGATGGTCTCCGCTCATTGGCTCACTGAATTCTTTTAATCTAATGTCGTTTGATATCGCTTCCACTTAGAAAGAGAATACAACAATTAAATATGTCCAAACTGCAGGCGTCAACTGCCGCCGAAATGGAGTATAATTTTGAGTAACTATTTGGGAAAAAGGTTTGAGACAAAAATTTTTAGATAGACGCTGAAAGATAATAATCGAATGTTAAGGGTTCAAGAGAAACGTTCAATATTAAAGCGGCGATTATACACAGGACTCGTACAGCAGTCAATTTGCAAGGTCCGCTTCTTCAGGTATCATATTCAGCCCTAGCCCAGCAATCCCCTATTGTCTTGTCTACAACAAATTAAATCACTCTTTACGTGAACCCTCAATTAAAAGTGTTAATAAAGAAAATTTCACGAAAAAATAAGTGACAATACAGTTAAATGGACAGCGAACCCCCATTTAAGTTGAGAATAGTCCTTTCTTTCAACAATATGGCCGTCATCCGAAAATCCGAAGGTAGTCGATTCATCCAATACACATATAAATAATCTAATGCTGTGTGAAACATTCGAAAAGTAATCAATAAGCCAAAAAGAGCTAACTAGTTTCTTCTTCTTAAGTACGGGATTAAACACATTTGCACAATTATTATGGTAAACTTGATATTACCACCAGTTTAGGATGTTTTGCAGAGACAAAATATACCATTTTTCCTAAATAATTTTTATGCAACGCTCAGTCCTTTACAACTACTGGGGAAAAAGAATTCTTAGCAAGTAACTACTTGCATGGCAAAGTAACAGTCCATTTCCGAGATGGTATCCAACTGATTGCAATAAAACGTTTCCCAAACTAAATGCTAAAACACACCAAATGCACTAAGTGGGTCATATCTGTAACTAAATCTACATTTACAAATTCAATTGTATGATTTTCTTTTTTCATGATCTTGCACTCGGTGCTTTAATTTTTTTTTAATTTCCTGGCTGCGCTTTAGTCAATTGAAGGGGTAAATGTAGAAGCACGTTTAATTCACATTTATATTTAAATTAATTATGGAATTAATATGCCTTGTCTAGATTACAGATATATTTATCTGTAATCTAGACAAGGCATATTCTTGCCTATCGCAGCCCATGTTACATTATTGTAGTCGGCTTCCTAAACCCTTGATTTGAGGACTGGCGCCATGTACCTAATAGTCCAAGAATTGACATAAAATTTCAATCAAAATAATAAAATCTCATTCATTATATTACTTGCCTCTCTTCATTAATTTTTCGGTTATAACCAACTAAAACAGTACGCTAAACCTCCTACTCCATGGGAAAATGGATGGCAAAATTGGTCGCTTGGATGGGTTGCCCATCTGGTGGCCTGCGTGCGAAACGATTTCAATTATAGAACACGTCCACGCATATAGTTTCCAGACCTTCTCCAATTAAGACCTTGATGATATCCAGTCCCATCCGAGTTCACCAGCGATCAAGGCCCGGTCAAAGACTAGGATGGAGTAGCCGTCGTTCTTGTCACCTTCCGGATGAGCTGGATTACTTCGACCGAATCGAATCCGACTATAAAACGTTGAATACAGCGGACTTTAATTAATTGATTACTTCGAACACCGATTAGATTAATCATTTATTTAAATTTTAACGATTCATTTAATTCTTGGAGCTTGCGTGAGCTGGTTTCGGGGTGTCTATCACTGCAATTATGTCGTTGATAGTTTTGAACATGTAGACACGATTCGCCTCCCAAGTTTAGTCGATTGGACATAGGATTCAGTTTTCAAGTCAACAACTGTGTCCAATTCCCGCTACACTTTTCAATGACATACACCTTTTCAATTGGCAACGCACAATCGTCGGCAACACTCGCATATAACTCGCTGCCTTTAACTTTGCTGCACTCGCCTTTTATGTACCTAAAATCTCATTTTCCAAGAACCCGTTTCAAGGGACTAGCCACTCCAAGAGGGTAGTTTCACTTGTTCTTCGTGTTAGTTCGGATGCTATTCCAGCGAAATCTCACTCGCACATATGCGGCGATCTAAAATTCGCGGAGAATTCCAAAATCCTCAGTTGCAAAGAAAACGCCGCGGGGAAGAGGCCACCCCCACGACCCCTCCCCACCGTACGGCGCCGACGCGATTTAGCATTTTTCTCGGAGGTGAGCTGGGAAGAAGAGACGGAGGAAGAATAGGGGTGGGGGGGGATAGAGGGTGAGGAGATATCAAGATATCAACACGGAGAGCACGACTGCACACAGCCTTCCTTCCCTTACGGCTGCAGGAGTACGTGACCCCTCCGCGGGTGCCAGGTGATGTCGACTCGCCCTCGGGAGGGTTGGATCAGGGCTACGATTCACTTCGAGGTAGGATTCCTTGAGAGGCTCAGCGGAACCGCACGTTTAAGAGAATCCCTTGCTTATGCCCACAGTCAATAAAACGCGGCGCTAACGCCCGTCGCCCGGAGAGGGATTAGCCGCGTCTTCAAAAAGGGTTTTCTCGGTGACTCTTTAGAGATAGAAAATCAGGGGGAGGAAGAGATACGAGGGGGGGGGGGGGTTTGAAATTTTCCACGTGTATCTTTAATTCATTTTTTGACGCCAAGGCGCCTTACATTTCGGAACCAATAGGGAGGGGGTTTAGCTAGGCGCTAGCGGAGTCAGACTATCGCGTCACCTACTTTTGTTCGCAGTGCTCCGCGCCTACTGTGACTAAAGCAGTGGACGATACACTGATTAAAAGATGAGGATCATGGATAAAAAATGAAACATCGTAAAATCTTTAAAATTGCCAAAATTTCTCGCGTAAGATTTTCATGCTGAAAGGATTTTAAAAATTTAATATCTCGTGAGCTACTCAAAAAAGGGTAACAAACAAGTGTTCATCAGAAATATTTAACAATTCCTAGCATTGATCAAAATAAAATTCGTTGAAAACGTTTTTCAAAAACCTAATTAAAAAATACATGTTACACAATTAAGTATAGCTTATAGGTTACGTTTTCCCAGAGTGCTCCGCGCCTACTTTGACTGTAGAAATAAACGATACATCCCCCGAAGGATAGGGGAAAATACGCGTATAGCAACGCTAAAAAAACGATTCATCGAAACATCTTGAAAAAACTTCCGAAATTCCGAATAAGTCAATATCACCTCTACTTTCTCATTCTTTCCTTGGTCCTTTTCGCACACATTCGCATTGGAATACTTCGTGAACCACTCAACATAGACTTAAAAAACAAACACTATTTAGAAAGATCTAAAGACACCCGAGAACACTTCTTTTTCTTTTAAATGCTTTAAAAATATTACATAAAAATTTAATTTGCCAGCGTGACATTGTACGTTTCATTTAAGGCTGTCTTTTCATGATCTCCCATTGTATTTTTTAAATCAGGAAATGAGGGATAAAGAAACTACTATCAATATAAGAAATTTTTTAATTTTTTTTTCCTAAATATGCATTTTGCAAAACATCTTTTTAAAAGATGTAAAAAAGGTGGCATGGCTCCATGGTAATCGAAATATCTCTTTGTATTTATTTTGTGTATCCTTTTTGGTTGTAAATTTCTTGGAGCGATCAGTTTATTTTATGCATCACTTGTTGCAGCATTGACTTGATAATTATATATACAATAATCAGAAAGTAATAATGGCAAATTTAGAAATGGTTTATAACATATTTTTCACATATAATTCGGATTAATTAAAACAAATTAATAATGTGAGAGGCTTTAATATCGAACGTAGCTAAATGAAGAGAAGAATAGAATGTGTTCAAAGAAAGGATCATCTACATAGTACCCTGCAAGACACCGCGAGGGCATATGTCAGACGGAGTTAGGTTACCTGCCATTAATGAAACTAATTGCCATCGTCTTGCTTCTTTCCACACTCGTGATGCTCAACTACCGTCGGTATTTCCCAATGTTGAGGTCACATTGCGCATAGGATTGTGCAAATGAAATAGGTATTCTTATACCTATCCCTTCGGCAGTCAATCTCTATCAACTTCCCGTCGTCTTCTCCTCTACCAATGTAGTTTGGAGCTAAAGTGATCGCTTCCAAGGATGACTGCGACAGCCCCATTCGTCATTCATATTTGTTCAATCCTAAGATGAGTTGGCGCAAATGCCTCAATTCTTCCCAACCCAGTACTAATTTTCATACGCGAGCTATCCCTTCTGCGAGTTTCCGCTCTGCTTCCTTACAATTCACTCGAATTTGTCCCCACGTTTTCCCTTGATCTGAGCCCTTAATAAAATGTTCCTGACGAGTCCCCTGTGTCTCAAAGCATTGCGTTCAATCCATCTAGTTCCTATTCGAATAGTTTCCCATCTGATTTCTTCCACGCTCCTGTATTGCTCCTTGTTTCGCATTTTATTTCTTTATTTGATCTTAATAATCCCCCTCCAGCGTCAGATGTCTAAGGTTCCCATATTTCTCTCTCTGGTCGTCTTTTCCATCAAGTGCCATACTCTGCATGAAAGCTCTCACGTGCTGCTTTCTTGTTAGTAACCCAATCTTCTTCGAATATAAAGTTACCTCTTCCTCATGAACTCTTCCTTACCTTGAGCTATTCTTCCTTGAAGTCGGGTGAACGTCTTCCCGAGCGATGATATGAGAGAATCCACTTATTTGAATTTCTCCCCTAGTAGCAAGGCTCTATCTCCCGAACTCCAGGATTTTAATTTCCCTCATATTGATTTTCATTTTGTTATCATTAAATTTCGTCTTTCGATTGTTTGATTAATTAAGTTGAAGGATTTCCGTGAGTATTTAACGTTATAATCCACGAAACGGAGTATGCATCTAATCTAATCTAACTAATTTGCATCTAAAAAACGGAATTATACTATTTATTCTGTATAATATGTAAATTAAATTTCAGAACAAGAAAAAATAGTCGAAATTTTCTATTCCAAAGAAGGACATCAGAAAAATTATATTATCATGACTTGATGCATCCATGCGTATAGATATTCAATAATATTCAGGGAGCACATAAAAGTTACATAGGAACTTCTTCATATATGATAAATTCGTCATTTGAGCCAGGGTAAACTGGTATTGAGCCAATATTTACAAATTTGAAGAATGGGACTCGAGGCTTGTGGATGGGGAAGTAGCGAATACAATTAAACAGGAATATTCTACTGGTAATTTGGAGACAAAAGGTTCTGAACTTAAAATGATGTTAATGGATTTTGAAGATATACTCCGGTATTTCCCCAATATATTATTTTTTTACTTGGTCTTACCGTATAGCCTCGGAGACCATCTACTCTCCACTAAAATGAAAGGGAAGTGGCAAGGACCTTGCAACAGTATGATTCCTTGGGCTTCGTCTACTAAAATATTTAAATTTCATTGATCGCAGTAGTGTCTGACAGGCAACAAAAGCACTCTATTTTGTACATGTTTATTCGGACATGAATGACAAAAATAATTCATGTTACATATACTGATAATATATGTTAAAATAATTCACCTTACTAGTTCGTGGCTTCCATTCTGTGAAATATTTCAGATCTAATTTTAGTAGCAGTAAACGAAAAACATTCGTAGAAATGATTTTTTTCTGGCAACAATTTCAGTAGAAAGAAAAGTACCCACATAAAATGGAAATGTTGCAGATGATCTTCCAACTCCATTTTTCTTAGGTCAGATTTGCAGTTGCCTCATTCTGAAACATTAATTAGGAATATGGCAACGGAAGTTTTCAAATTATCATTTCTACATCTAAACCCAGACTGCGCCCTGACAGCCGCCGCGGGGACTTTTGTCTCGGGGTTTTACGGCATCATTCACTCTCATATTCTTCCTGATGGAAGAAATACTTTGACTATGGATTGTTACAAATAAATATCCGGGCAGATAAGTGGAATACAAATTTCATCTCGTCAGAGATATGATTCATCCACAATGCGGGAATGCAATCTTGGAGGTATTTACGATGATCACGACACAAAAGTCGACTCTTCCGCGGAAGAAGTAAAGATCAAAATATCATAATAGTATAGGTACCCTAATATTTCCTCAATTCGAAATATTTTTGCAAGAACACCAATGATTAAATTTTCACTCATCCGTGACTCATGGGAAAGGTTTCAATGGGTAATTCGGGGAAAATAGATAAAATCATTAAAATCACAACCGTCGAATTAATCATCAACTCATAGTGTCAAGCTTAAATCTACAACAGGAGAAAGATTATATGGCACAAACTTTGATTTTTGAAAATGAGCGTTGGCGTAGTTTTACCTCTGAAATGTCACTTTTCATTATTAACACAAACCGATTGGTTCTTATTGTGTAATTAATACCTAAGATCTCTTATAACTAGCAGTAAGCTCAGGAAAAGTTTAATTTGCAGATGGCTTGTTTGCAAAGAATCTTTTTGCAAATTAATCCAGGATATTTGCGAAAGGAGGTTTATTTGAGGCAGCCATCATTACATCCATGCTCCCAAAATAAAAAGCGTAAATTCATCTATCAAGGATGATTCATTCAATTGGATTATTTAACTCTTCACCATTGGATATCTCCCGAGGGAGCGAGAAGTTTTACCTTCAGCCATATTTTCCAAATTAACCTTCAGCTATTATTACAAAAAATAACCCGAAATATCAATTTCAGGTTATTCTTAGATTATCCTAATCAAGTGTTCCTAGTACGTTCATTCTCAAAGGGTGTACTGTAACCATAGAACAAGCATAAAAATTATCCAGTAATCGGTCAAGTAATCCTCTTTTACCATAATAAAAAAAGTATGAATACGTATAGATTTTACAAGGAACTACTTATGAAAAATTATCGCATTCCTTTCACCGTTCGACAAAAATCCATGAACTTCCTGCTATAACCAACCAATGTTTCTCCATCAAAAACTAGGCCAGTCTTGATCCTCCACGAATTTCCTCTTTTGCCCTCCCCAACAGCAGTTTCTCCCTCCGCCTCTCTCTCCCGCTCATTTCCTCCCTTGCCTCATAATCCGGTCCCAGATGACGCACTCATGCACTTAACCTAAGCCCTTCCATGGATGGCTTGACCCCTAACACACGAGTCTTTCCTCCCCCGCCTTCAAAACCTCGCCCGTAAACCAGGATTCTTCGCCCTTCATATTAGCCGGTTACTTTTCCCCCCCGCCAAAAAAAAATGGATGACGAATCGAGGGGGAGAGAGTGTCCGACCACCTGTGCCGCTCCCGAAGGGGTGCAGTGGACGGGAGGGGTTGCGAGGGAATGAGAGGGGAAAGGGGAAGCTGTTCTGCCTTGGCTAACGAGAGCGAAAGATCCAGCTCCACCGGTGGGTGGCCTGAGAGCCCCGGCAAATTGCGGGTCGAAAGGTCCCATCTTGGCGGTCTTGGTCTACGGTCAGAGGACGACACGCTGGGGCTTTACGGGCGGGACAACATGCCGACGCAAGGGACCGATGAAAGATCGATATACATTCACAAACACACGCATTATAGGCATACACTCTCGCCGGCCTCCCCGAACCCTTTGACCTCGAGCATCAGATTTTCATTTCACTCTTTGCCGAGATATACCCCTGAAACAACCCCCCCCCCCCCNCCCCCCCCCCCACCCCACCCTCCGTCCCCCCTGCCTATCCAAGGTTCCCGAAATATTCGAACGCGCCCCTGATGCAAGGATGATGGGCGCCCCTGATGCAAGGATGATGGTTCCCCGGACTTGGACGCCAAAGTATCCCCCACGATAGTTCACCAAGTCAACATCCTCAGATCCCGGAGCGGATATATAGGCGTTTGGAGGAGGCTATAGGAGAACCTCAGAAACAAGGTTCTCCCGTGGAACCACACTAAACGCACAACGAAATCAAACGTCCACATTTACCTACAATATCTTCCTGGAGGAGCATTAAGCGGAAATGAAAAAGGCATTATGTTTTCGCGCGACCTACCATCCGACCTGACCCGGAAGAACGGGAGTCCTAAAGTGGTGTGAGCGTTCAACCGTAGCAAAAAAAATGCTAGTTGAACATATTTGAATAAGTAAAATTCAAATATAAAACCACCTCAGAATTTTAGTAAGTATTTCTTAAGAAAGGATAGGAAAAATAATAATAACAATCTAAGAAGTTGAATGAGGTATTTTTCCCAGCAACATCAGGGAACAAAAGTATCTATTTTTATGAATGGTAGGCTACATGTTAAGGTACCTTTTAGACAAACACAAGAGACCAGCCACTACTTACACTTCTATACCGTAACACCGTAACCTAGAGTAAACCATTCTGCAGCTTTCCATATTTTCTACCTCCCTTCAAACCGTCCAACAAGCCTAATATTTTATTCCCAATACTCTCTCGCTTAGGTACGAGTCGGTGAATGCGCTAAGCCTAAATTGTCCCCTCTCCCAGGATTTGATTAAAACGCCTAACATGAATTATTCATAAAGTACTTAATTGTAATCAATAGTTCTTTTTTAATTCTTGTGCAATTATATAGACTAGAGGAGGCGCCAATGCGCCAACCATAATGATATGTCTGGGAGAGCTGAGAATATGATAATACCACACGTACCTTTCAAGTGAACCCCCGCCATTTTCATTGTGATTTGCGTTTTTTTCCTCTTTCACATAAATGCATCGTATGATTCGTGCACCGCAGAATATTGATCACGACTCCCTGAACGAGGTAATATTTTATTAGCTAGAGAACTCGTTGCCACCTTATACCCGCAAGTAGCGTCATTGGGCTAATGCATATTCTCTGTAGCCATGACTTCCACTGAAATTTAATGCCCCCCAAGTTCACGGGTGGTATCCAGTTCGAATTTCAAGGTTTGGAAATTCTTTTCGTTAACATGTAAATTTATCCCTCGCATCTAAAGTTAAGAATGCCGCGGCAGATCGTATCTCGCATTTTAATACCATGAATGAAGCGCCTGGAGGCACAAAACAGGGGGAGGATGAAAACATTCTCAAGATAGATAATACCCGCTCATAGCTCTAGTAGGTTTCGAAACGAGAAGTTTGCTCTCATTGCTTGTTTTAAACACTTGGAGATAATATGAGTGTCCTGCGTGAGGGTGTAACGCGCCAACTTGCATCAAGACTTCCGTAATGACCCTTATCAAGTCACTGGCGGTGGAGTGCTTGAGACCACGAAGTTTGCCATTTAATCCCGACGAAGTCCTTTCAGAAATTCTCAACAGATCCAGGAAGTCTCAACCAAACAGAACGGCTAAGCCTCTGAGATTTTGGCTACATTCCGTGGGAGTGACGGAACAAAAGCAAGGAAGTTGAAGCGAACAAACAGTGGCGGGCGTGAGGAAATATTTTTTCCTAACACCTGGCTCGCATACTCGGAAAGCTAATTTAGCCTTTACCAGGTTATTGGTTGAATTGAGGATACAAACAAATAGGAACAGACTCATAATGGGAAACAACATTTCATTTTCCTGATTGCCACTCAGTTACTCGTTCCTCAACTTAATTTTGACGCAAAGATTGCGGGACTTGGAAGAACTTTATGATCAATATGTTACATCTACGTACCCATACAAAATATCCCGCAAGCCACCTCAAAGTTGTGTGGGAGGGTGTGTTGGGACACCAGGTTTTAATTAAAGGAAACGGCGGTCTTTAAAGGGATGTACTTGTAACCGTTTTCCTCTCCTTGCGTTGCGATCGTAGATCGTGCGACGGAAAATAAACAATTCTTTGAATATATCAGGTGAACAGGTTACTTATCTGATTTTCTCATCATTATCCGACTTGACACGATCCGGTGTGTAGCGTGGGAGTTCGATCACTTCCTCGATGTCGGAAGTAAAATCACGCGATTGGTATCTTATTGATGAGTTAAATCTGTCGTTGAGTCTGAATCTCTTAGTGATTCCCATTCTAAAGTAACGCATTAATTGCGACATTATCAAGGACCTCTCATTCCAGTTTCAAACGAATCGGGCTGCTTTCTTTTGTATTTTTCTTAATTCTCGGATCAATTATTTTAGATGCGTCCCATTTTCTCTCAGCATATTCTATGTGCGGTCTAAATAAAGAGAGATTTCATGTCTCTTTCCTTTTTCTCTCGCCATGTTTTCCCACCACACGCTTTGCAAAAGCTAGCATCTTTAGGGCGGCCCCGAATATATATGGCCGATGCGCTTTCCCCGAATAATGTCCGATGTAACTATGACGCCCAAGTACTTCGCATGGTCAACGGCGCTAATTGGAACATCCCCGAGTGTCTAAGTGTAGGTTTGTTCTCTAGTTCCCCTTTTTAAAAAGTGCATAACCGTACACTTCTTTATATTTAATTCTAAGCCCCCATTCCGCAAACCATTCGTGAATGGAATTAGGTCTGTAAGCTCATACAAAGAGAGTGAATATTACAACGATACGGGGTTAATTGGTCCAGGAATACTAAATAGAGAGACAGGAAGAGGAACTTGATTAAAAAACGAGACGGAATAGATTTTTTCCCCATAGAACCATTCAGATGTTTGTGAAAGTGGAAGGAAGGCTTTCTACGGGAGTTAGGCCAGAAGTCTTCACCGCAACAATATCATTCCCAAATTAAAAAATAATAGCACCAGGTGATAATTATAAGACAATTACATTAGTTTCATATGAAGTATAGAGGATTATCGACACAGAATTGCGCATTGGCCAAGACAATTTTGGATTAAGTAAGGGTAGAGAGGAACACGTGAAGCCACAGAAGTAATAAGAATATCAAAAGAAAAGAATAAGGATATAATCAGAATATTTGGCTTTACTCCGTCGATTCCGACAAGGTGTGTGGGAAAGGAGAGTGGAATAAGATAATGAAAGAAACATATTGCCGAGTAAAGGAGTAGCCTGAAGGGATGGATTCGAAACCAATTGAAGCAAAACGATACTATAAAGGTAAGTATACAGGATGGAGAATAGGAATGGGCAGTTTTAGGCAGGGGGATAAATAATTGGTTGTCCGTTATCGCCCATTTTTTTAAATTGCAGACCGAGAAGCACCTACGGGAAATGCTGCGACGGTAACTTTAAAACAATCACCTGTGTGCAGTCATGCGTACGATGTACTTAGAAATGTGAGTGTGAAAATCATTATATTCACCGAAGAAATCGAAAGAGGGACTTGGAAATATTTGGAGATTGGAATGACAGTAATCAACTAACATAGAATACGGATATTGTTAGCCCCTCATTCGGCTGATTGAAGTCGACACGTTGGGTAACTGCTCGAATTGACGACTCTTTCAAAAGCTATGACCAGTCAAAATATGACCATTCCCCCCCCGTTTCTCAAGTCACGCCTATATTGATGGATAGGCGTAAGCATTGTTTGGAAATGAGGAGGGCACAAACCGTCCGGGGTCCCAATTTCAGGCCCTTGACGGTGTAGCTGGCTAGCGCACCTGATCTTCATTTCGAAGATCAGTTTTAGAATCCCGGTCAAATAAATTTTTCATGTCGAATTTTCACACATAAGTTGCACATGCATTGATATCTATTTTTTGTTTAAAAAATTAAAACGCCATCGAAACATGACGACAGGCGATACAGGAGCTTTTATTATAAAACCAACTTACGAGTATATTTCATAGAAAAGATAAGTTTTGCGAAACTGCGACGCAAGTAAAGGATGAGTAATTGAGGAACAAGTAAACAATACGTGGAAGTGGGATAGAACCTCGGCACTATGCCCATTCGATTGGCTGATCCTGGAAGGCCCAACGAGATCACAGAGGTTTCCCGGTGAGCAGGTGCCCACCCTGCCAGAACGCCTATGCTTTGATGTTTAAACCAGGTGTTAGATAAAACCATTTACGTCACGGCGCGCCACCTCCTTTCTGATTAGGCACAGACAAAACGTCCTCACAAAACATGTAGCGAATATTTTCTTATTCCGGTACACCCAAGAAAACAGAAATTATAACGAGTGGAATCTTCCACCACAGGAGTAGCATGACATGAGAAGGAAAGAGCTAGCATTAATCAGAGATGGGCTCAAGCAATGTCGCGGCAACGGCTCACACATTTACCATGAAGAGGCCACTACTACGGTCAATGAATATACGATTTCAAACAGGTAAAGGGTACGTGGAATTATTTGTGTGTAGCGTGGAAATCTACGGCTTGGTGTCATGAAACATTAAAAAAGCACCCCACAAAATATTTAGAGGAGCCCTTCAAAATCTGTCGTTGGAGGCGGATGCTAAAGATATGTATAATCGAGTAATAAAGTGATAAACGAGGAGGTATTCAAAAGATTCGTAGAGGAAAAGGTTTCACCATTAGCAATATAAGGGAATGATGGATTAGGCATACCTTGAGACATAATGGATTTTTTTAGGAGCGGAATAGAAAGGCAAGGTCCCACGAGGTAGGCCAATTGGCAAATTTACAGAGACCAAGAAAAGAGGAACGTAAGACAAAAGAGCGAAGTATTTCAGGAGATATCATACAGCATTACAGAAGAATGAATGGAGGGCTCCAGTCAGTCAGTTATCGGATTGAAATTCTGATAAGCCCAATTTCGTACACAGTCTTACGATAAGCTCTTAAGGTCTTACGGTAACCACCCTCTGAGTGACTAGATTAAACCTCATTACTGTGCACAATAAAAAAAACTGGAACAATATTATGCAATATTTGACACATTTCTAAACATAAAACAATAATTTGGTTGCTAGGAAAAGACAGCTGACCATCGATCTACACACTAACTAATTGGCTAAAAGAGGCAAATACATCCCAGCGATCAAGGAAGGTCAAGTGACTGACGAATCTGGGGGATTGGCGAAGATAAAATAATCTTTCCAAACTACTCGTATTTGTGTATCGTTTTCTTCAATTATTTAATAGCGAAAAATAAGTTCCCTTCATTTTATTTTAGTTGTTGCGTTGAAAAGATACGATAGCCCTTGCGTTTCAAACAAACCCCTTTTCGGGTTGCCATCTTCAGAACGGTATTTGGTAAAATTTTTAAGATAATAGTTTCATAATCAGGCTTAGAATGAGAAAGAAATAGTATAACCCGTGACCTGGTTGCTATTCCACGAGCAATTCTCCCGTAGAATCTCACTCCTGCACACCCGCTGCTAAAGTGAGCGGAATCGATGACAAACAAACAGAAACTCCACCTCGATCCTTTCATGATGATTGTGAAAACAGCCCCCAGTCCCTTGCAGTTGCGAGAGGACGTGGGAGATATAAATCTTGCAGTGAGAGATAATCGATTTCTCAAACCCCCTCGGCTATATTCGTTCCACATCCACGCACGTGGGCGTAAACAACACCACAAGCTAACAAGACCACGGGAGAGCATGACAATCTCCGTTTCCCACGGATATCTGACGCGACCCCCAATGCAGTGATACCGGAGCAGCGTCTTCACCCGGGTGGCTTCCATTTGAAATGTGAATCAATCATATTGAAAGGATCACTCACAGTTCAGTAGGATATCCCGGCAACTCCCTTCACGACAGCACCTCCCATACTCATCTTCGTGTGAAGCACACAAGAAACCACAATGGGACACAATAGGTATCCGTCGGTGCCTCCTCCCGCTGAAGTTCACATATGTAAAAAGGATTTCTCCACCTGCGGGCATGAGATATTAAGAGAATTATTTGGAGAATTAATCTAAAAACAATTATTCCAAGGAAATTGGATTATTTTCATGAAAACAACAATTAATGAGGCAACATGGAAATACATTGAGGGCATCTGAAAAATACAGGGTAATCCTCAAAACATTATTACATGGGAGCAAGACTTAACTACGCCAGAAAGAGCAAGAGAGGAGAAAGGAGCAAGAAAGTCGACTAATTGCGGTGGGTATGGGATGTTTTGAGGAGGGTGAGGAATGAGTGGATCATAAATAATGTGAACTGGATGGATCAGTGATGGAGATGAATGAAAGAAGTGTACGTTGGTGATTTGGACATATTGAGAGAATGGATCGAATCACCAAACAGATATATGAGAGAGGAGTATATGGTTTAATATGAAGGGGTAGGCCGAGAAAGTCATGGATGAGCGTGGTCGAATAGACTCTCGAGACGAGGAATATTATAATTCTAAGGAGGAGCGTCTATGAAACAATAAAAGTGTAAACGTGACGGAGGCTAAAGAAGTTAGCAAAGATAGAGAAAGGTGAAAGAAGATGGTAAAAATGAGAATTTTTCCTAAAATCACGTAAACGAGGCTTTTTTTTACTCTGCTTATCCAAAACGAGAGTGAAGAAGGATGGAAAAAGTGGAATGGACGGAAATAAAAACGAAAGAGATTTTGGGAATGGTAGAGGAGGAAACGAGGCTGTTGGGAGAAATTCAAAGGAGAGAGAAAAAGAGGATAGAGGGCATATTAAGTGCCTGGGGGTTGTTTAAAACTATTATGGGGGTTGGGTTGGGTAAGCGAGGTACGGGAAAGAAAATATTAGTTATGTTGAAAGGAATGAAGGGAGGCAGAAAGTAACCGGATCCGAAGAATGGTTTATCGTAGTGTAATGAGTTACGGTGCATAAATATCGTTAGGTAGGGCCTAGAAGTATAGCAATGATTGGTCTCTGCATCCATCAAAACCTTAATTTAACTGGTAGACGATTGATAATGACCCGCTCGACGTGAAAGGAATGGAAGTATGATACAAGCCTTCCTGTCAGGGAACGAAATTTCAAGTCAAGAAATTTTGGAGGACCTCATAACCGTATGATTTACCATCAAAAATTGCAGATAGAATGGTTGAATTTAAACGAGTGTCTGACTGATATGCTAGAATCTCATGACGCAATATTAATTAACACACTAGGATGGGGAAGTTAGCATCGTGATCCGTTCCCTTTTTTAAATTCTGTTAGCTATCACGAGGCGTCTTTAAAAAGTAAGTACCGTTTTTGTATTTAAAAACTTCACACATGGTATTTTTGAATTTATTTTAAAATAAAAGAGCACGTTAATGTGAATAAAGACCCGAAGCCGTAATCTTAAGGCGGACGAAAATAGGTTTAAAAAAATTAACGCATTCGCTCACCCACTTGGGACGATGGTAAGTAGTTTTACTCCACCTTTTTTCGCGTGTTAAGTGCGAATTTCATGTTTGATTGTTGGGTCTCCGCCGAAGAGTACAATTACTCTGAGTGATTGTGTGTGATTGACAGTGTGTGAGACTCAGCAGGGTCACTTTCCCAACAACCCAAGTGAGAGAGTGATAGCGTGAATGCGTTAATTTGTTTCCCTGTTTTATTGCCCTTTAGGATCACGGCTTAGGGTCTTTATGCACATTAATTCATCAGCCGTAGGTACGCTCTTACACTTCTTAAAAGAACACACCTTTAACTATTTTTCGACATAACTTCCACCGTTGTTGATTAACGTACATCACTTTGGCTTTAATGGAATACATTATTAATTTAACCTTATTTTTGCTTATCAATTTATAGGACTATAATTTGTTTAGACGAAATATTTACTACATAAAAAGTGACTCATAAGTGTTATTAGTATTCATAAACGTTTTAATATTTAATAATAGGGCAATATTCATTTGAACTTTACACCTACTCATGCATCAAAATTCAAGTGTGCATTTTTTCACATAAAAACATAAAAATGGAAATTATGCAGTACCAAACTAAAATCTTGTATACATGTATGAAAACTTTACCAATGTATTCAACCAGAGTACACGCATGTCAGCCATTATATTCTTACTTCAAAAAGAAAAACAATCTTTCCAGATAGGCAATGATGATTGGAATCAAATTTCACATACCACGAATATGTACCGTTAATAAGCTCCATTGTTGAAGAAGAAGACAAGTTTCACGGGCAATCCATTGAAAGAAGAGGAGTGAGCTATTTATTGGCTTTGAGTGATATTGAGATGAATCTATAGCCAATTAAAACCTTGATACTCCTATATCGATATTTCGGCCAACGAAGGCTACTATCATCACAGAGACCTATGATTTCAGACAGTGTGTCACCACTGTGATCTTCCCGAGTCAAGCCTTTACGCACAAATCTCCCCGATGATGGTAGATGGCCACCTTTGTTGGCCGATATATCGATATAGGAGCATTATAATTTTTTATTAGCTATAGATAATTTTTTTATAGAAAATTTTTTATAGCATCTCTATATCAAGCAATCATTTGTTAACTTTAAGTTGATTATGGTGAACCCATAATATTTTATTACCGATCACCTCTACTAAGAAATTAGGAACTCATTGCATGAACCTATGCATATTTTTGATTGCACACTTAAAGCATCTAAATTCGATTAATAGTATATTAGAGTTAATATTCCCTCTAGCACAATAAGTATTTTGCATTAAAATTAAGAAAGTTTTCAACAGGAATCTAAAATATCCTATAGTAAAAAGCCGGGATGAAATCAGCACTATTGTGTTCAGCGGGTTCAGCGTAATGACTATATCTTGTCTTCTCTCTCGTTTTCATCCAAAGCCTATTCACTATTGATTTACTGCGTTAGTCTCCTTTGTTCCGAGGGATTAACAACCTCTCTCTCTCTCAAAATCAGGTTCTCATAGTCCGACCAAAATAAAAAAAAATCTCCGAACAGCTACAATCCCTCTCAAAAACTTTCCGAACAGCCTACACACAACACAACAGATAAGGACATTCGAGGTCTCCGTAATTAATGCCTAAGAGCCATTGGGCCATGTTCCTAGCTAACATCCATGATCCTCGATCGTCTTAACCACTCGACCCAGTTACTGTCAAGGGATCGAAAGATATGTGACATTAAGTCAGCAGAATTTTTCCCTCACAGCAGTGTTTATTCCCTTACGACAGAGTTAATGTTTTTTCACCTTAATATCTCCCGTTCTTGAATTTCAAAATTATTTTCGCCTGAAACCTAAGTTTCATTTGTAAATTAAGTTCACATCTTCGGCGCTTGTCGCTCTATATCTATATAAGGATGTAAGCGTAAAAATTAAATTTAATTGAAAAAAATAAATTACCGTTATTTAAAAAGAAATATTTTTAAAATGTATTTATTAAAAAATTCTTTCCGTTGTCTCCAAACGATTAAATTAAATTGAAATAAATATAATTTTATCGAGTGATACATGCCGTAAAATTTATCCTTTTGAAGATTAATTTTAATGTAGCACAGCATGTTCAGGCATTTCAAATTATGCAGGCTTATGCTGAAAGTCTCATGAGCCAGCATGTTAACCTATGATTATCATACATTTCCAATTGCATAATTCACAACATTAATTACCCGACCGTTTCTCAACATTGATGGACGAATGAGCATGAGTAAAACAATAGGGAAAATATTTTTTTTGTTCCAAGTCAGAATCAGGTCTATTTGTTTCTATACATCACCAAGAATCATTTTGAAGTGTAGATAAACATTTTTTTAAATTTTTCCCATGATAACGCTCTTTTTTATTCCCAGTTATAACTTAATTTTACTGTATGATACAACTGAATACACTAAACAGGCCAGCTACACCCTGAGCTCATTGAACATTTGTACACATAGCACTTTTGACAAAATATTTCACCATCATTTGATTTTCTTTTCCAACTAATGTCACAGTTAATTCATTTTAAATTTAGTTATGCCAATTTTAAATGGCCAAGTCTCGGTGCCTTTGGTCTCCACACCACTTCTAAATGATCATGAACTGAAGCTGGCTTAAAGTTTCTTTGGAATATTTCTTCATTTAGCTAATACAAAATAATGATAGCACCTCAAAATATTGTATCCATTAAAAGGAGGAGTTTTTTTCTTAAACTTCCATTAATTCAATAGTAAAATAGTCATTCGCTCTTCCTTCTCCTTAGTGAGCAAATCCCAAGCTATGGTTGTGGCATGTATGGTGACCAGTATTATCACAATTCCATATTCATCAATCCTATCTACTGGTAAATTTCATGTGTGTGTAAACATACATCTCGTTTGCCTCTCCACGTATCAACGGTCAATTCATCACACTTAAACAAGTAAATCACACCCTTTCTATCCCAATCAAGCTTCATTGGCTGTCCTCTACAATAGTGAATAGTATCCCTAATAATTCATGTCTTAATTATATCTTCATCTTACCCTGAAAGTCGCCACAAGGGTGTGTGCAAAGGAGTTTTAGACCACCAGCCATGGCCTAGTATTGGTGATTATTAGCATTGGGTAGGAAATTATCAGAAGGTTTAAATTGTTGTGAATGTGATATTACCTGCTGCTTCAGTCACGAAATATGTGAAGCAAAATATAAATTCTTACATCGACCTTTTCGTCAGTCAAATCCCTTTCCTTCTTGTTGTGGTCTCATCTACCATTGCCTCAAGATGCTGGATCATACCGTCAGATCTCACCTCAAGATAAGCTACATCTGGTGTATTGTGGGGAAAGCTAAAATATTGAAATGTCATTTTTAATAATACAGAGAAATATTTGAAGAAAATGTTTGTATTAACAATCTTCTTGAACGTTTTTGGGTAATTAATTGCAGATAGTGTGTCACCTACAAATTTCAAAGCATCAGCTGATCTGTTGCCCTTGCACAGACTGCTGTGCCAATGTCTATTCAGTCACTAAATTGCTGTAAATCTTGGGTTGTTATAAGTCAGGCATTCGAAAGGTATTTGGGTTAGAAGGAAGGTGTGAATATGAGAATTTGCGAGAAATATCTCTAGACCAAGCAATACTACTAGGGATTTTTTATGAAGCCCCTAGTGTAGGTAAAGTTTAAAGTTCTGAGTTACTGGCTCCAATAAATAAACCCAGAAAAACACATAGCACAATAAACTCTCAGAGTGATGCATATATTACCTTCCAACTTATTGTTAGCCCTAAAAGAGAATATGCCTTAGAATAAAAGGAAGATTTTTTTGCCAACTTGTAATTGGCCTATTGATGTATTATTAACCTTGGCAATAAAGATGTAGAGATAGAAAGATCCTCCATCTTGAGTTAGAAAAAATACTACAAGACCTGAATGGTAACAGGTATTTTTCTTATTTAAACATCATGTAGGCCAGTAGAACAAGAAAAAGTGAATCCATTGGAGGAATGTTACAAAGTGATGTGAACTCCACCATACGTTTTCTCGAAATAATCATCCCGTCTGCACATCAATTCCACATTAACTTACCAGCCTTTACAGTGATAAAAGGTTTTCTTGAAATTGGACCTATCAGAAGTGGTTCAAAGAATAATTTCTCACCTACTAGCTGCCCACCCAGTGGCCAGCTATTTTAAGAATGTTAATATCATGCATGGCTGCTGCACAACAGATAAAATGATTAACAACTCAGATAAGTACTTATAAGGTTTCAAATTAGAGGTTTATGCTGAATTTTAAAAAGTTTCAAGACACCCAAATTCATTTTTTAGGCCTACATTTTATCAGCTTATGGTGTCAGGACCGAATGTCCAATTAAGAGGAAGAAGATAGGTTCACAGTCCCAATCAACAAGATGATGGCAAGAGTTTCCTTGGATTATCCAACTTAATGGCCAGGTGTCTCCCTGAAAACTAGTGCACTGCAATTAAGATGGATGAGCCATATTTTTGGGAGTCTTCTCTGAACAAAGAAAATTGTTGCACATCCCAAAGTAGTCTAACATTATGAAAAAATGTTGAAATCATTACATTTATAGATATATCCACAATTATCCTTGGTATACAAATTTTTATAGAACATATCATCGGAAGTTTTGGAATTTTTGGAGATGATCCCATGACACCTAAGTGAGAGCTGGGAACCAATTTTTCTGAGGGTACCCAGTAGAGCCCATTTATGCAGAAATATTCTAATTTCAATGCTATTAATAGAATGGTTTGTTGCTACAAATTTCTACTAGAAAAGTGGGGACCATCTGGGTGCTGTACATGTGTGTCCAATTCCACAATTGCCTTTTTTCCTAACATTTTCATCAACGTGTAAATTCTATCTATCAACAATGAATTAAGAGAAGTGTACACTAAATGCAGTTTTATGTCAGTGGTTCTTAACATTATGTTTACCTAAGGACCAACTATGGGAAGCTATAAAATATTTCATCTTAAATTAACCTTTTCATTGCCTGCATACATTAACTGGTGTGGGTGAAAAGTACCAGAGCATTTTTAATGAATACTTACATTTTCAGCTAGACATTTTGAAAATCTAATATTAATATTCTTAAACTAACTTTTTTATATTCACTTTAAACTTGAAGAATATGTAATACAAGCTATGTGACTCACAGAGATAAGAGTGTCAGAGCGTAAAAAAATATGACTGTTAGATCAGCCGATGGCATTTTACACGGAGTCCCCCATGGTCGATAAATTGGCCGTCTAGCACTATAAGGATTTACCTTTTCACTGACAGTGGGCCAAGGTATAAGGAACTTAGTACCCCACTTCTGCTAAACCGGTATTCGGAGCATCACTTTAGCACTGATTGGCGTTAGTCCCGTTGAGATAACCATTTAAGTATAACAATCCATGGCATGGCTGCTTGTCAGATCTGCATAAAATATCTTTCATCCAGATACCTACACCGCAAAAAATTATTAAATGGTATCTTCCTGTTTCTAAGTTCTAGTTTTAAATTAAGTGTTCTTTGTCCATTAATTTTTATTTTAAGTTATTAAAATGTATGTACATTTTCTTAATCCCTTCCGCTGATATAACC
>LYUA01001386.1:283852-295225 GCA_002093875.1 Calopteryx splendens | reverse complement strand
CCTACACCCCCACCATAATACCAAACATGGTTTTTCTGGGTTTTACACAATAGCCACTCCACTTAGTCCCACTCTCCCCAAGCTCCTCAACCCCTACCAAATCTTTCCCATCCCACAGCCTTTTTTCATCTTTTCAAGCCTTATCACTACTTATCTATTTTTATCTTTGACAGCAGCACAAAGTTGCCAAAACCATGGTCGGGGACAAATAGAAGTGTGTGGAATATTTCAATGATCGATTTCACTGCATTCTGGAGTTATTCCACCAAGATCAACTGCTAGGTATGTGGAAAGATAAAATTGAATGCTTTTTCGTAGAAAAATGAATACATGCTGGATGATATCCACTCTTGTGAAGAAATAAACTATTCATTGAAGAAATTTCAATGGAATGGAATAGAAAGCACAGGTTGCCTTATGTAGAAGTTAGTGCCTTATGCTAAACATCTTGAAAACAAATACTTTAGGAATCTCATTCCTAAAACCTTACATTTAGAGAGGAAGAGACTACCTGGATGCACTCAAACAGTTATAGATTTTAAAGACATTGGGTTCAAATGATGAAAAAATAAATGGCACATTGTGTGCTTCCCACTCACCCCTCCTTGACCTTCATTGTTTCGGTCAACCAACTAATTCGTAAATTGTTCAGCTCCAGGGGTTGTGCATATATACTCAATGTGGAAAATGATTTTCTGTAGTTCACCTGAGGATGATATAACTACCAAAACCCAGGTTGTACCAAAAGAAGTTTTTTTTGTCTTTTACATAGAAGACAGTTTAGATAAAATGTAACGGCAATTACAACTACAATGGCAGCATTTAACAATTACTGATAGCAGATGATTAATGTTAGGTCAGTCCAGGGGGCAGTTGGATCTTAATCCGTCCCCCCACAAGACTATCTGATAAAGTTCTTAATGTTAAATGGAATGAATCTACATTATTTCGTCTAGAGGAATCTCTTAAGAAAATTTAAATAAGGTTGGCATATAAGGAGATGTTTGTTCTTACCTAAATTCAGTCACACAATTGGAATTTTAGATTTTTCAGGTTCACACTTTTATTTCCTCTACTCAATTTAGTATAGATAAACCCCTGAGTTGGTTGGAGATCATTAAGGGGAATTAGGAATAACAGAGTAGATATTTTATTTCCTTTTGACCTGGCTTTTTTGAGCTTTACGGAACGATGCTTGGTCAGCAAAGTAAGTAATCCAACATCCAATTCAGGATTACATAATTGATGTGAAATAAAATCATACTCATACAGTGACTCTGTGGATTTTTATGTTATATTTATGGTATACCCAGAATTATTTCCAGCTATTAATGATTTTTTGGGCAAAAATATATAGTTATAATCCTAAAATGACTTAACTGCTCAAATAAATTTAAACTTTGAGCTCAAAGAATTTTTTAAAATATTAAATATAAACTAAATGCATGGTTATTAAACAAAATGCTGCATCTTCTGCATATACTTACCTACTGTGAATTTTATTATGTCAAATTTTAAATTTGCTGCCAAATGTCTGGGGGATAAAAAGTTTCAACTACCATCAATTATTTTCAGTTCAGTAAAATTTTGAAAATGGTATTTTTTTAAAATATAGAATGCAATAGTTAAAATAGCTAAAATGAATTTCAATTTATTTTCCACTGACTGAAATAGAGTAAAAATGTTGGTGAAAAAAAATTATTTCAAGAATTGTTGTTTTTAGAGATCAAATGTCTTTAAATGGAGCAAAACTTGGTGCCAAATGTCACACAATAGGAGGATAGAGATTGTCAATGTGCTCCTGGCAGGAGCTATATTCAGACTTGGGAATCCAATGGGTTCCTACCATTGAAGTCCAGGTGTCTGAGAGGATGTAGTTTAGAAGTTATGTTTATATTTATTTCTGCCCTCAATTACATATTTTATGCCATGACACCAGATGTCCTTAATATGTACTTATTCAATTCATTTCATCCATGAGCATTCAAGTTTAAGAATCGCTTTCATAAAAAGACTTCTGTGGTTCTTGGTGATCAAGTTTTTTCACTGGTAGTTTCTTTGCTGCTTGGTTCTGGACTTCAATAAAAATCAAACCTTTTAAAAGTGTCAAACTTGATGTAAAATTACATACAAATAGTTGCCCGTGCAAGCTCATCTACCCTCAGGTTTTAAGTAATAAATGTAAACGAGAGTATAGAAAGTGGGTGAAGATATGTTGTTCACTATGTGTATTACTTTGTTTGGTTGACTTATTGGATAGAAGGGATTTTTTTCCTTTAAAATTATTTTTTTAAAACACCATGCATCCTTAAAACTGAGTTTCAGTGATGGGTGCTCTCAATTTTGGGATTAGGGTTAGTCCTAGATCTTCCAGTTTGATTCAATGCTGAGTCCAATAAACTAAATTTGAATATTGCTTCAGAAATATATTAATATATCATCTTGAAGCAAGGTCTTAGTGAAATCCTTCTTTGTGATGATATTTTTTTACGATTTATTGAAATAGGGTGTCTGATAAGCCATGAAATTTCACATTTTAGATATTTTAAACGAATATCATTTTTATTTTTTTGAAAAATGTTCACAGTCAACAGTGCATTGTTTTTGCATCCCCCTCATTCTCATTGTCAGTCTCATTAATTTGCATCCCCCGTCACACAATTGTGTAATGGGAGATGTAAATCAATGAGACTAAACCATGATGGGCCAGCAAAATCATTTTACCTCAGTATAAAATAAAATGTTGATGCATCATTAAATTGGCCACTTGATTGAAAGTAATGTCAACATTACCTATGGTATTACTTGGCTCTTGATCTTTTTTTTTTAAATTTCACTTCACCTGGAGATTTAAAATGATTACCCGTGGCTCAGAGATAACGAGATAAATATTGAGAGCAGGTTTCTCTCACCATCATAAAATGATGCACGCATCCCAGAAATATGTTTTCTAGAAACCTGTGAACAATACATGCTAATGTGGCAAATACTGCTTGGTGTCATGAAGTAGATTCCTTAAGAAGGTGGTATTTTTGCTTTCCCAGGATGTGAAGAGTTGAGGGTTATGCTGTTGCATGGCAATAACCTCTGAACCATGAGACCAAAAGCAGGGTCACCACCAGGTTCTTTGGTGGCCAAGGCAAAATCATGTTTTAGCATCCCTTATATCTTATTGAAGGGCATGGTAGTGCAGTGGGTAGAGCACTGGGCTTGAATCCAGGTGATGCTTCTGGGCACCCTCAGCTTCAGCCAAAGCGTGTAATTTTTCGGGCACCAGGTCATCCTGGGAAATGACAGGTGGTTCAGGGAAAGGAACTGGCCATCCTACCATGATGTATGAATTTTACATGCCGTTGGGCTTTGTACTGGTTAGGCTCTACCCTCACCTACCAAACTGACCTTCGGGTTGTTTATCGTGGCTGTGTATCTTATTGAACACGTAAGGGTCGGCAGAGTGGTTAGTGACTCGGTCAGATACCAGTCACCCCCTTTTGTTAAGGTGATAGCAAATTTTTTGTACTAAGCAATCCGGCAATTTGACCATCGAAACGCCTTAGAAATTGACTAGAATTGTGTAAATATTCCTGTAGATTAAGATCAAGAGTTCTCTCTAGGACTGCAATGCCAACCGACTGCTGCCTCCTTTGGGCTACGGTTGGGCAACGTGCCATTGGGTGCAGTTAAATAGTGGCAGTAACCATGGACAATGGGACTTCTTGCCATGATGACAAGTAGAAGGCAAAAACCCAGGATCCCCAATGTGAACCTGGGTACTGGATCCTCTAAGTTCAAAGAGGATTTTAAGAATGTCTGATGACCATGAATATAATCATAAGCAGTGAAAAGGTAAACTCAGAGAAAAAAGTTGAATTGATGTTAGAGATTCTGATGTAGGCTTCTGTGGTGTTTCATGATGTGATGCTGAATGGATTCTGGTGCTCTACCTTGCTGTTGGTCTGGTGATGACAACAGTTTTGTTCTTGTTCCAGAGAACATCTTCATATTTTAGGCAGAGAACATCTCCATATTTTGACCAGAGGACATCTTCATATTAAACTAGAGAACATCTTCATATTTTGACTTGAAGATGTTCTCTAGAATGAGGATGAAATTGTTGCCATCACCTGACCAATGGTGGAGAAGCAGAAGCCATTCAGCACCATATGATGATTAATTAAATACAAACACATGTAAAGGTTAATAAAATAAGAAGTGCCTTTTGACCAAATTGTAAATGAAAAAATTTGGCTTGCAAAACAAATGCAGTTCCTCAAAGCACAAAAGGTGGAATCAAAAGTGATTAGGGAAGTAATCAAAGGAGAACTCTGCAAAAACTTGGAGGCTCAAAGACCCAGCTTCTCAGAGACTGTATCTAGCCAGAAAAGTATTGGGAGTAAAATACAAATCCCTGGGGGAGAGAAAATTGGCCCACAAGCATCGAATTCTATAATTATCCCCCTATCAGAAGGATATAAAACAATTTAAATGAGTGAAGATACCAAAGCAAAAGTAATGAAGAAAATTGGGAAGATAAATGATGAAAAATGTGACTGCAGCAGAGGTAAAGTAGAAAATAGTATACATATGCTATTATAGTATGATTACTACCTTGAAATAGGAAACAAATTAGACGTACAAATATATAATTAGGATTAAGATCCAAACAAAATTGGGACCAACATTTTCAAAAACACCAAAGGATGTGAGATAATAAAAGGTCTATAGCAGAACAAATTGTAAAAAAGAAAACTGCAAGAATGAAGACTACTACGTTAAGCAAGAAGCTTCAAGATATTAATGTAAAGCAAGAATGAAGAGGACACCAAGAAGAAGAATTTGTAGATGAATAAAAACCTAGGTTAATTGTGTAAAGTAATCACTATGACACATTTGTAAATCTAACTTTGAAAAAGAAGATAATAATATATATTATAAACCAATTATAAATTATTTAAAGATAACAAGCTAATAAATTAAAGTTAAAAATGGGGTAAAAAATTAAACGAACCCTAACTTATGTCTACTAAGTAAATAAATTTAAATAGTTTAAGTTTTAATTTTTTATATCTATATGATGAATAGGTACTAAGTATTAGGCACCAATTTTGGCACTCTATGTGACCACCTAGTTAGCCAAGAGTTTTTGAAAAGGGGATTCTATTACTTAAACTTATTCCCTAATTGCGTATGCATTGATTTGATATCATAAAAAAACTGTAGTGGCAGTTACCATTGTGGGATAGATAAAAGCAAATTTTTTAAAATGCAAAAGGCCTCGGATTAACTTTATTTCAATTTTTGGAAATACATGGCACAACTGATATCGGTGCTCATAAGTGTTTAATTGAATCCATTATGTGTGTTAATACATATTCCATCTTACTATTCCAATGCATACTTCATAGTCCTTCCATGCCAGCACTATGATTTGTGCTGATAAAATGAGAATCCATTTTTTTATAGTTTTTACAGAGTGCCTATGCTATTAAAATCAGGGGAAAATGTGACACAAAGTTAATGTTCAGGGTTATAAATAGAATCAACATTTTTCACATTGTAGTAGTTCATAACCCTAAAATCTCTGTGTTATGTGCCAGCATCCATAGAGCACAGGATGTCTAGTGGTATGATGATACCATACATTAGGCATTTTAATTTACTACCATCAAAGGCAGAGTGGTGGAACATATCTCACTACCCTTTAATGTATTGGTCCACTCTGGCAAATCAAATTTTGATCCAGGAATCATTTTAACATTGCATAACTTTGTTATATCTTGTGGTAAACCAATGGAAATACATAAATTTTTATCTTGGTGTTACAACTCCAATCAATCAAAAGCAGTGCGCACATTCTGTTGTGCCTGCATGTCTAATTCCTTTGTTTTTCAAAATATTTAATGGGCTGTTCTCTGCTCGATATTTGTTTTTATTGAAGAGAACAAAGTGCAGTGTGGCTATTTCCAAGTAATCTCAATGTATTACAATCTGTCGCGAAATTGATAACATTTAGACGTCTTGATTTAACCTTATAACTCATCAAGAAATGAGCATGTTGATCAAAACCTTCCCCTCACTCTCTCCTTCCCAATCGGTGACCTTTTCCTCCTCCTTTTGCCACCCTCCATCCGCGCCCCCTCCTCCCTCCCTTCATCATCGGACCGCCTTCGGCACGAACTCGGCACTGGCGCACTGCGACCCTCCTTCCCCCTTCCACATCTTGTGCCACGCCTCCACCTGCGTGGAATTCTCGTGGCACACCTCGCAGGTCGGCAAGTCGGTCAGTGCCACGAGCTCGGCGCCTTCCACCTCTCTCCCCTCGCACTCCGTCAGCCAGTCGTCATTCCTGGAGAAAGTCTTCTTCACGCAGATCCTACCACCTTGGGTCCAATGGATGGAAGTGTGGGGCACGTAATGCGGGGCCCGCTTGATGCACACTGTGCACGAGTTGGGGTCCGATCGGGACACGGCCCCCGGGTCGACCGGAATGGCCGAGGTGGTGGCGAGGAAGAGGCAGCAGGAGAGGGCGACCGCCATGGCGAGTCCCATCGTGTCTCGGGGGGTAGACATCCCCCCGCCTTCGAGGAGACGAAAACCGCAGCTGGCTACCGTGGACCGCGTGGAGGGTCTTTTTTCACTGGGTTCGATGCTCGACAAGATGCGATCCGATATTTGATGCTATATGACAAACTAAGCACGGCACTCCGCTCGGAGAGTATGGGTGCGCCGTTTACTTTGATCGAAACGACCACATCCCACGATGCGTCCCATATTTAACCTTGGGAGATCATTGGGTTTAAGAGGTCATAGGTCATCTTCTCCCTCATATCTCCATGGTCGTTTTTTGCTGGATAGGGAATTCGAAGTATCTCAATCTGCTGATAAGAGCCGCAAACCGGCAAGTAATAGCACATAAATTCACATTCAACGCCGTACACAGCTTATGTTCTTTAACCACGGCGTCTCGTGAATTGAAAACAAAGAAAAATTAATTCCTTGATAATTTCAGAGAGTTTATACCAAGATAAATTACTAAATTATTAGCCTATACGCTATGCTAGGAAGGTAGACGTATTCGTAGAGAAGGTAGATAGACTTATTCGCTGGGATATTTGTCACAATTAAAAGAAATAGTAATGTAGTAAGCCAGGGAATAAATTTGACTAATTTTGCCGATAAGTTCAGTGACGTTTCTCTCCTATATATATTTAGGCGAGATGACGAATTTCATTTCATCCTGTCATTAATAGCGGGAGAGGGGACTTTTATACTCTTGTATCAATTCTGAGAGACGCCTTTGCAGCGGAAGATTCTTAGCGCTAGTGTTTCATGGGCCAGGATACAACAGCTTCATTAGGAAATTACAAGCATCATTTTGCATTTTCGAGGGACGTGGTTGGCCAGTGGGTACAGCGCTAAGCTACTAACCAGAAGGTCCGGGTTCGACTCCGTGTGCCTCTAGGCACCCTCAGCTTCATCCAAGCTACGTTGCTTTTCGGGTACTAGATTTTCCTGGGAAACCGCAGGCGGCACAGGGAACTGGGCTCCCACCCTGATATGTGAACTTCACACTCCGTTGGGCTTAGTATTGGGTGAGCAGTACCATCATTTATCAAACCAACCCTCGGGTTGATTACAATGGTGGTTTGTATTTTCATAGCGTATACGACCTATACAAGATGAGAGCGGCCATCGTTCAGGCAACAGATGCAGCTTTGAGGCTAAAGGAATTCTGGAAGTTCATGAATTCTTCTAAATCTAATCGTAAGGCGAGTATTTACTGCACAAGTATGTGCGTGGGACTCGCAATCAGGGATTTAAACGGCGTAGGGAGGGATATAAAAGAATGACAATTCCTGCACGTGTATCAAAACAAATATTTTTTCGCTGTATTTTGGAGACCTCACAAAGAGCTCGGATCACAACACGACCTCCATCTGCTCTAACTCTTAATTCTACTTCATATTTTAAGCGACTCTATTGCATACGAAGGGTTTGGAGGAGGGTTCGTGACCACCGGACGGCGCGGCAAAGTAAACCCTTTGGTCACTGAACAGAGAATCTAGGTTTCAAATCCGGGTGATGCTTCTGGACACCTCCAGCTTCCCCTGAACTGAGCGATTTTCGAGGTACCAGGTCTTCCTGGAACACCGTGGGAGGTACACTGGGACAGATGATTGGTAAACCTTGGCAAAACCTCCTAAAGTATGAATTGGATGCATACATTTGCAGAAGAGTTGTTTTTCTCAGTGCAACAATAAAGGCTTTTTTATGCTCGAAGTCGTAATTTGGCAATGTTATGAGAGGACATTACTTGGAGAGCCAACACATAGAGGAATTATTTCATTGAGGCATTAGGAAATTTTAGATTTGAAGGTCAAAGCCTCTTTTTGTTCAAAACTTGTCTAAATTTATTGTACAGTAGATTAAAATGTATGAGTAAATTAATGAGCACCATTGGCAGCGTGCACATGTGACTTATCTATGCTTGCGAGGCGTCTGCTAATTTCCGCATTGACATTTCCTCACTTCTAAGCTGGTAAAAACGAAGACGGTGTTCAGAGGCTTCAAATCATGTTCATAAAATCCTTTTTAATAAACATACGCGACTTAATTACCCGTTTGTCTTCTCGAAATTTTTTAATCCACCCCTATTTCTTTCCCGCTCATCATTTCTATCTGCAGCAAGATTGAAGATTCGAATCCGAAACCTGGTGTTTGAGGCAAGAGGATGAGAAGAGATTAGATGCCCTTGAGATGCGCGAATGGGGAAGAATGGAGGGAATAAGTTGGACAGAGAGGGAGACCAAAGACGACTTTTTAAGAATGTTGGGAGAAGAAAGAAAGTTGCTTGATGAAATCCGAAGAAGGCAGTATTTGTGAGTAGAGGGAATATTGAGAGGTAGTCGAATTTTGAAGGTCGAGGTAGCAGGGATAGTAATAAGTATTTATAATAGGGGTAGAGGAAGGAAGAGAATAAGATTTTTATACGGCATGAAGTCAGGTAGAAAGTGCGAAGACCTGAAGAAGGAAATAATTTAGGGAAAACAAGAGGAAGTTCACGCGAAACGTAGCGCGCAATATTTGTTTCAGGATCTTCCAAAACCCACCTTAAATAGGTACTTTACCTTGATGATACAACAGCCCCACTCAAAATAAGATTCGGAATGATAGGAACGGAATGGTCCGGCCGAGCTGGTGAGCTCACTAACACCCTTGGTGATGGGGCCAACTCTGATATCTGTCTGAAAACTCAATTGAGGGCCACATACAAATTTCACGGTTCACTTTGCTTTCGTTTCTCAGAATTAAAGACTCGGCCAAAGGAAGGGATTCAAATTATCCATGGGAGCGAGCAAGTTTAGTACTATTTGATTGATATTCGGACGTTTCTTTTTCCTTCGCGTCTCGCTTTCTCTCTCGGTTTTTTTTTTTGGCTGGACCACGGCGAGAGGTGCGAGGGAATCTCTGAGGAGGAGCTCAAGGTGCTCTTGACCAGTCGAAGACGTCGTGCAACTTGCGTGAGACATCAAGCGGCGGGAAGGAGTTTTTATTCGTCGGTTGCATGTGAAGTAATCTAGCTGAGGCGTTTGTCGACTCCGCCAACGGCGCTTGGGCTCGGCTTTCTTCGCCTTGACCCCGAGGGCCGTTGCTTCTTTGTCTTACCTTTTTCGGACTTTGCCTACTTAATGGAATTCCTCAGACGTTTAGCACGCGAGGAACCTCTCTCAGAACCGTCGTGAACTCAATTGATTTGCGCATTATGGATCATTTCCTGGCGGAAAAACAGCAAATCAAAATAATTATGAAGACGTTTTAATGCGTTTACGGAAGGAAGTGAGAACATAACGCCCTAGAAAGTTTCAACAAGACTGATAGAAGAGCATACATTATGCCGACGCTCTTGTAGACCTCTCTTTACGACTATGTTTTCAGCCGAGATAAAGATTCTCGTGGCAACCCAAACTCCCAATTCAACAAACGTTTTCCCACTCACTTTTTCCAATGCTTCTGAATGAAATTGAATTGGGGGGTAATATGGAGGACACTGAGGGCATAAATTTGAAAGAGAAACTAGAGCTCCAAGCCCTCTCGTATTTCTCCCACAGCGATGTTTTCAGAAGTGGCAAGGATGTTGGGATTGGTGCATAACATCCGGAGAGCAATTTTTTTAAAGGGGCAACAAGAATTTAAAAAGTAGGCAACTAAATGTTTTTCGAAAAAAAACCTAAGATGTTTTTTGACTTTACATATATACTAAAGTTAAACATTGAAGTAGCTAGGAATAAACTAGAGCAACTCTCGTATTTGGGAAGTATTTTGGAGGAAAATTGGAGTAGTAGTAGGGCAATTAGGGGAAATAAAGCGTCGGGGAAAGAAGCATTTGCAATGGAAGGGAATTAATGACAATTTCATTCATTAAAGACGTTAAGAAAATATTAGTAAAGACTCTACCATGGAGCTCTAAGCTTAATGGCTCCGAAATCTTGAGGAAGAGTAATTAGCGTAGTTTACAGACCTTTGGGGTATGGGTATGGAGAAGAATTGAGAAAGTAAGTTGGACTGAGAGCGAGACTATTATAATGACGGAGTCCTAAATATGATAGGAGAAGAGAGGAAATCGGTACGTGAAGTACAAAGAAGACACAAAGGCGGGCTGAGGAAATGTTTTGAGAGGTAGTGTTAGAGAGGGATGTCAAAGGCCGAAGAGGAATAGGTTTTTTTTAGCATGATGGCAGGTAGAGAGTACAAAAAGCTGACGGGGGAAATAATGTTGAGCGAGAAAGAAGAGGCTCATGTGAAACTAATACCAATACAAAATAAGGTTTCTGGGATCGTCCAAAATCAGCCTTAATTAGGTAGATTACCTTGATGATTCTCGCATATTTTTCACAGCGATGGGACCAATGAATGTTAAAATCTGCAATATTTTTTTTTCCTTTTTTGTCACCGCTCCATTCGCCATTCAGTCTCGCATAAAAACCCGTGGAATTTTTTTTAAAACTCCTCTATATAATTTTTTTCTGTCAATTCTTTCGTTTCTCATTAATTATTCGTTTTCACATATCTTTCTGACACATAACGCTTGCAACATTAATTTCGGAAAAAGGGTGGATCCTGATCGCCGCTCCTCATTTTGTTTTTACCACCGTTGTAAATTATTAATATTTACCTGTCAATCGGGAATTTTTATTTAAACATTATTTACGTTTTACTTTATACTTTTCCCTGTGCATGTTTTTTTTATCATTTTTTCCTCCTTCTGTCAAATATGTTTACATACTTACTCCTCTCGAGGGCCGGGGTTCGATTCCCTTCCCTGATGCCTCTTGGCACCCTCAGCTTCACCCAAGCTGAGTACCATTTTTCGGG
>LYUA01001386.1:71553-86579 GCA_002093875.1 Calopteryx splendens | reverse complement strand
ATCAAACATAAATAGGGATATACTACTTTGACCAGGATGGGAAACCATTTGCTTCAAATCATGTACATGGCCAGATAAACTTCTTATAACATCAGCTTGCTTATGGAGGAATGTATTCTCCAAGTATGATGAGACCTGGAAAAAACAACGTTTGAAATTAAATACATGTATTCTCTACATGAAAAAGTGCTAGATAAGGTTTTATTTACCTCTGGGTCAGGATCCTCGTTTGTTTTTGCCTTATGATGAAGTTCAAAAGCTAATTTGGCTAAATGCTTATGACTGTCAAGTGCCTGAGCAAGGGCTTTGATTTCATTGAGTTGGACAACTGGCTGTATATATGCCTAAGGAGTTAAAAGATTTATTATTTAGAATTGCTAGTTGGATAGACATACATACATACATAAGTATCATACGAAGAAGTTTTATAATTTAACTGTGACTAGTCACATTAGAGTAAATACTACACATGCCTAGCTAGAGTCCCTTGTAGCAGAGAACGTTGTCACAATGTTGCATGTATGTTACTACATTACATAGTACTTGTAACAATATTGCAATAACCTCCAACTGCAACGCCATAGTGTAATTTTGCCGCCACAACAAAGTCACACTCTTAATCTCCATTAATGTTCACTAACACTTAAAAAAAATTCACTCATGCTAAACATAATAACATTGATATGACAATAATTAGCACCAAATAATCATTAACAATGTTATTAATGCTCCAGTTGACCTATATATTATATTTACCTTTCCATTTCACTTTGACTGCCAGCTTAATATGAAGATTTTTTGAATGTACTACCCAGACAGTAAGAGGACACATTATGACTTCTTCATCGATCAATAGGCTCTATAGCTATGACCTGTCACAATAGTAGAATCAGTGAACACTCAGAAATAAGAAAAACTCATGGAAGGTGTTTAAAAGAGTTTTCTGCTTATCATCTATACACTTGCAATAGAGATTAGAGGATATAATGAACACTCAGTGCCATGCCATGCTGAAATAAGAAAAACTGCTTTGGAAGTCCGATTATTGTCACATTATAAAATTTGATTTGGCTGCAGTGTTTTTACTCCAATTTGTAGAAAAGTATAATTGGAAAAAAATTGTATAGATTGATGTGGATTGTTTGGTACTAAAAGTGATGGAAAATAAATAACTCAACAGGAATTAGTTTTCAATCATCTGTTCACAAAAATTAGTCAAAGAAAAACTTATGTTGGTGTTTATTTGTAGAACTCAAAATTGTGTGTTCCAAGGTATATATGTGCTACACAAAATTGCTGAGAATTGACATATTCCACCCAAACTAGTAGCAGTATGAACTTCTGCCACTAGATTCCACTCAGTGCATATTCCAGTTGCACGTCAGTCAAGTGCAACCTTAATGAGTAGTCAAGTGATGTAGTCCAGATTGAGAACTTTTGACATGCAAAATTTACCTCATTTAAGAAAATAGAATTTTAACTCAAATAAATACTCTGCATGACATGAATGAAGAATTAATCAACAATTATAGTTATATTTATGCCAGATATGCTCACACTTATTTTTGGATACGCATGATTTGAGGCAATTAATGAACAAAACGGCAGAGATAGCAGGCGTCCCTTTGTGAAATAAATTCATACTGAGATAGAAACACTTGGTTTTTATAAATATTCTTTATTAAAATGACTTAGGTTTCAACTTACAAAGTCATCATCAGGTGAAGTACAGAAGACAAACATTGGTTGATAAACTATACAGAGTGGTGGAGGAGGGGTACCTGTAAGTTGTGACAATAATGGATGATGGAGGTGGGGTTTGGATAGGAAAGCCAATTCCAAGGACTTGGATAATAGTCACTGGGTTGGTGATGGGGAGGGAAAAAGTGTGTGGGGAAGGGGAGGATGATTGAGCATAGCATCTGAAAGGGGTGTGTTTATTGAACAGAGGGGGGACTGGGATAATACTTATTAGGAGTCATTAACCAATATCACCTTACACTGAATATTCTTGGAAATTTCTAAATGTTCCAATTCATCTACCTTTAAACCCTTCTTCTTCAAATGTACTATTTCAGGAATAATATGTTCTTTCTTCCCTGTTTGTCCAATGTGCTGAGCACCCACAGATTAGTTTATACACTCCACTATTCTCCATGCTGGGAATTTTGTCCTTGCTGTTGGATATGTAATTCCCTAGTTTCCTGTATTATAAACAGATTTTATGCTGTTTTTTGGGAAGGTCCTGGTTACTTTATAGGGAGTAGTAACCATTATTTACTGCTATCATTTTTATTAATTTGAAGTTCTTTTGGAGTGTGGGGGCATGAAGATACTTATTAACAGGTGGATCATTTGATTTGTAAGCTGCCAATTTTCGGGGGAAATGTCTAGACATGAAATGAATGATCTAATCTGTGGAGGTTTCCTTTCTTAAAATGGAGAAATCCAGTTTCTGATAATTTTTTGCAACAGTGATATCTAAATATATTAAGGGACTGGTTAAGTTCTTTCTACAAGGTGAAATCGATGTATTTGTTCAAGGAACTTAAGTGCATCCTTGTCATATGGTATGGTCAAGCCAATGAGCTCAAGAAAATCTTATTATACTTTACCACATCATATAATGTGTAATACCATAATGTAGGACAATTCTACTTTCATACAATGATACAAGAATTCTTCAGATTTTTTTTAAAGATTATTGGGTAATGCATAGGCATAAGTCCTGGGAATAGATTATAATTATACTGGCTTAGTAGGCCTGCATTATACCATCATAGCATGGGCCTAAAAATGTGTCATATGCTATCACCTGGAGCCAGGTCTGTGGCCCTTGATATATTTATTATGATATATTATTTTATATATTTATGATATATTATTTTATATATTTATGATATATTTTAGAAAGTCCATTTTTTTATGGAATACATCCGAAGTCCTGCACTCTATTTTGGAATGTGATTTGAGTAATCTGAAGTTTTAGTGTGTATTCCTATACAGGATTCTTAAAGAATTATATAATGAGTTTTTTTTCTATTTATTGTTTCGACTGTTATGAATTTTGTGTTTACTTATGATGCCTATAGTAACAACATCACCATGTTAGCACATTGTGCTGATGAATAAGGATATAATTATTATTATTTACATTTCATTTATTTTAATTCCTAATAGTTTTATAGTAATATTTCATAAAGGACTAAAGATTTTTTTCTTCAAAATATGGAAAAAAAACTTTAATTATAATCTTTTCAGGTGAATAAGTTTTTTGCATTTAATGAAAATAATAAAAAAATGAGCTTTCACAATTAACCAAAAAAGTGAAATGAAATAAATACTTTCAAAATTTGGAATAGTCATAAAATTACCAGGTGTTTTAAATTGTTCCCTCGTTTTGAACCCAGGTTCTCTGAAACTCTACATATTATGTAAATTGAATTTAAAAATAAGGAATTGACTGAAATGGGAAACACAATCCAATCTGAAATGGCATACTGTTTTTTAATAGAAATATTTAATAGAATATCCGTGACAATATAACTAAACTGCTGAAAATGAACACCCAAGTCAATCAAATGATCCCCACTAGCTTTTTTGGCTTAGTTGAAAATGTGTCCTCTTAGCATTAAGTTCATTTGGTCTTTAAAAAAATCACCTCAACCTAATCTTTTTCACATAATTCTACCTACTTGCTTCAATCAGGTGCCGTTGTCATTTATCTCGGTACTAATGTAAATTAATTTATTAGTTAGTTTCCCATTTTTAAAAACAATTTTAAATTGGTGAAAAATTATTAAAAACAGCAACTTACAAAATTTAACTTGAACAATTTGAAATGATAAAAGACTTTCTTAAAACACTCAGCACATATACCCTTTTACAATTTAACTTCTCCTGTTCTATAAACGAGGGTTACTCTTGTGTTCAGGTATATTCTCTCACTGATGATTCATGTCACCTCTCTTGATTTTCAAGGGCCTCATAAACACAATAGTCTCCAGTTCTCTCTGGAACCACTTTACTCATAACTTTTATTAAACTATACTCAACTTACTTTTTTACTTAACCAATACACAGCAAAAACCTCAACCAACAGTAATGCTGAAGGAAATATCATCTCCCTATCTATTCTAATTGCCTTGTCATAAGAGGCTACATATTTTAAAAAGTTAACAGATCAAAGGGTACTTAGGGTTGATCGAATGCATAAAATAATAAAAAACAAGGTGTTTAAAATCCAATCAAGATTTTAGGAATCTCGGTGAAGGGGCATATGGGGCACCTTATAAAACCACACTAACCTAACTAAGTCTAACACTAAACCAAACAAAGTCACAAATAATTGATTTTGTACTATAACAGTTAAGAAAAAGGGCGATTTCAGCACCTTACACAGGGAATTTTTACCACTTTTCCTCAAAATTGCATTGAGTATAAAAACAATTTTTTACTTAAATATTTTGAAAGTTAATAAAAATGTACAATTACTAATTTTTTCCCGGTAGAAATGTTATTTTTTTTCTGTTTTCTGCCTTTAGTAAAAGCAATAGATGTTTATGTCATATATTACTGCCCATGCTCTGTCTATCATGCTAATATGTCCAGTACCAGTACTATAAGTACTCCAGTTTCTGCTAAGAAATTCAACTTAACTGCCGAAATTATAAATTCCACGTTTTTTTAAATCTAAGAAGTCTATTCTATTGCTGCATGATATTGGATATTTACCTTGATGTCACAAGGGGGACTTATACAGTTTGGGAGCAAACCACAGTAAGGATTAAAAAAAAATAAATATTTCATTGGTTAAATCACAGCCAAGCATTTAGCATTAGAAAGAAAATCTAATTAGACACAATTGCATAAGAAAACGAAGGTAAATCAAAACGTTCAACAGTAGTTCAGGCTGAATTACTATGCTTTTGTATAAATAATAAACCCTGAATACTTTGCTTCAAAATCTATAAAGGTAAGGTTGTCCTTAAAATCCTCACGAGCTAAGCTCACGGTTATAGGTAACATGAGAAAGTTATTATTCGATAAATATATATTTGAATCATGTACTTAATCATTCTTCCCTCTTTTTCGTGGAATGACCTGAGGCCAATTGTATTGCATTCCTGATTCATTATATTGTCAAGCCTCTTGCATAAGTGGCAACAAAGCCACCCTAAAGGCGAAAAAATGCTATGCCAAAAAAGGAACTTAATTGATGCCTTCAATATGCCTTTTTAAGGCGCTTGCCCTACTATGAGCCTAATAGACACCTTTTGATAGTGTTCTACGTGGGACTGGGAATTCGCACGTTCACGGGTAAGGTTCTTCTTCTATACTATTTTAAAATATTTCAGACTAAAAAGCATCCGAGAATTTGCAAATCTGGTACTTACTGTATCTTCATATTTCATTTTGAAGTCCATGCTACCGCCACGCTTAGAAATGTATTTAATCAAGCCAATTCCGTCTTCCCATGCATTATCCGAAAACTGTCGAAATAACTTCTCCAATCCTTTCCTGTTTTTCTCATAACTGCCAAAATTCGTGGACTGAAAAAATCAAATAGCAATCAAATTGGGGACATAAGCAATTATACAGATGGTTATTAACCAATATTCACTATTACTCACCAATAGTAAATAGTTAAAACTTAGGTTTATTTGAGCATTGGCATACTTCCGTAAATCATTCACTAACTCTTGCGCACCACCATAAGAGGCGGAACAAGTCGAAGGTGGTTCCGAGACTGGTGGGCCGGAAGTCATAGCAGTTAGTTCAGGATTCGATTTACAGTACGACACTAAACTATTATAACACACACTATTGTCTTCAGCTAAGGTAACGGCCAAAAGGCTCAAGAAAAACAGGATACCCTTCATCTTTCACCTCAATTATTCGTTAATCAATAACTCTCAAGAGGCTGCGAAGAACTTTGACAAGAGTAAAATTATCTCCTTAGTTTCGAGTACCCTACTGAGAAAATGTCACTTCCGAAAAAACACAAAACCCCCACTTTGCCCTCTCATTACGTCTTAGAGACTCCAAGAACCAGCGCCAATTGTAGATTCGCAGCCTTCAACGGGGAGTGACATTCTATGTTAAAAGTTGGAACTGGAACCACCTAGCGTTCGCAGCGCTTTTAGTGAGTGTATTTCAACTAACACCTCCCCACCATTCCCCCCACATTACCTGACAATCGATGCGTGTTGCATAATTTAGAAGGATACAGTAATATTTTCAGGGAAATAAAATAGCAAAAATATGTCTTTACATTTATTTTAATTGCAACGGATAGCACATACAAAAATGCAACATTATCATAGACAAAAGTTAGAAAAGAGAAAGATTAACATAGCATGATAACAATTTTATAAACAATAGATAAATGATGGATTAGGACCTAATTACGTAGTTCAATAATTTCTATGGCTGACATCGTTCAAACTGATCACAAGCCTGTTAAAGTTTGGCTATCAAAATAGCAATGAAAGTGCTCTTACGAACATGCCATGTAAAAAATACAATGACCTTTACCACATTTAATCATTTCTGAATATATTGACTAGTTGATCTAAAAAGGTTAACTTCTTTGTTTGGCATAGAACTTTCCCCAAGTACAATTACAACGTGAGACATATGGAAGGGGTAGAGACTGGAAATAAGTGAATGATTCCAAAATTTTTAAATTCACAAAAATCACTTACATTAGTATGATTAATATTGTACACTCATTCGGATACGTCTCCTGATTGGCCTTAGCAGAAAATTTAATAATTCAAAGTCCACAATGTCCATTTGGTCATTTATGGTACAACGTTCGTGATTGGTCAATGGAAAAGAGAGAGAGGTTTTCATGGAACTAGCCAATACGATTGCTAACTATTATTTATAATATTTATATACACTTTAATAAGTAAAATAGTACAAAATATATTCTGTCATTTTTTGTTATATTACTAAATTGTATTCGCAATTGCACTCCCGTCATGCCGCTACTATCGCAAGGCGGCCATAACGTTTCAACTTTGACGGGGTGAGGTACTAGTTACCTATAGTAGCACTATGAAAACTAACGCTATATGCAGCTGTAGTAGGCTCTTACGCGTCAAGAAAAATTAACGTTGAGTCGAAATTTATTGGCTACAATCTTTACAAACGATCAGTAACAATGAAACGAGACTGGGGGTGAAACGCAGCAGAAGGGCCAGTGTAGAGATGCCGGATCAAAGTTAATTTTTCTTGACGCGTAATTGGCTACTTCAAATAAAGATGACGTTAGTGGTACCCAAACCGCGCATTTAAAATCAACCATTTATGGTTTTTATTAATTTCAATATTTTTTAGTTTATCGCACTCCCGCAAATAAGAATGAATCGGTATATCATCCGTGGGGACACCCACTATTTAATATTTTTTATTTAACTCCAGAAAAAATTTCTATGGGGATCTGGAAAGAACCGATTGGATGCTAATCATACCAACACTAATTCAAAGTAACTTCAAGAGATTCCCTAGCGAAATTTTATCGAAATGGGTTGCAATAAATATGGAAATTTTGTTTCAATTTGAAAAGAAAGTCATATTTATTAATAAAAAAGTACATTTTCACTACCAATAAAAATATTTATGAATATTTTCATAATCAAGCAATGAGAGAGAGCAACATTAACAATTCCAAACTTATCATCAACGGCGTTCCTAAATACCATGACCCTAGAAAGAAGAAAAATGAATAAATGAAACTGTTATAGTAAGAGGCAATAACAAATATGCAGCTAAATTTTATACCACAGGGGAAGGCAATTTAATTGCATCCTAATGACTTCATAATTAATGAAAATACAAAGATAAAACTTGTATGAGAAATCTTTATTAAAAACAGGTATATTTTTCAATTTATGCGGACAACAAAATTCAACCACAAAAAAAGTGAACTCTAAATCCAGCAAATAATGTACAGTCCAAACAATTCACTTTGTAAAAATAAACATGAATGTATATTAGCCATTTAATGATTTGTTATTACTATATTAGTATCAGAACTTAATGGTAAAACTAACAGGGACTGAGCATCAACCTCCACGTTTGAACTGTCTAAGCCATCCATTGGACATCAATACATGTTTCAACTTCATTCAGCTATGCTAGATATGGAAATGGTAAAAAAATAAACTCAACCTGTAATTAATGAGCACTATTAACATTTCTCTCCATAAGCATCACCCATCATAGGATTACCACACAAATCTCACCATACTTTTGCTCTAATTCCCTCCCAACAGCAATTCATGCAACAGAAGAATTAGTACTTCAAAATAAAATGCTAATAAATGACATTCTGCTTCATTTCACACGAAAAGAAAATCAAACCAATATTAATATATACCATATGGGAATGTACTTAGCCAATTGAGAAATATTAAAGATTTGGTAGAAATATGTAACTACAAGCTAAGATCCCACCATTATTACATTTATATAAAGGATTACTCTATGGAAGAAGATTAATTCTAAACCTTTAATAACCCTTGGTATCATTTACAGATATGCATTGCAAAAACTGTGAAACCATAGAATCATGCGGATTTACACTAAGTGATATTTTTAATACTGCATGACAGTGTGGTCACTGTTCTACAAATGTTACATAAATACCTATAATTGTGCTCAAAGAAAGTTTTTAGTCAATTTTACTAAAAAGTTTAATTTCTGCTATGCTTTAGTTACTATTTAATATTAATTGATCTAAAATCTCTACTGAGATACAAGTCTGATTGATTTCTTATTACTAAAATAGTATCAAAACTTAATGGTAATACTAACAGGGACTGAGAATCAACCTCCACATTTAAGCTGTCCAAGCCTTCGATTGGACATCAATAGATATTTCAACCTCAAGCAGCTATGCTAGATATGGAAATGGTAAAAAAAAATAAACTCAACCTGTAATTAATGAGCCACACAAGAATATTGGTAATAGATTTCCTAAGACAACCTGTTTAATAGACAGCAATTTACAAATAAACGAATTTAATAAACTAACAGTGTTTAGATCTGCCCTTACGCAAATTTAGTTTCTCTGCTAGTTACAGTAATGCAAAAGTTTGGGATAATACTTAATTCCACTAATATCATGGTTAAGTTAAACTTTTAATAAATATTTTCATATTAGCTTGTGCATTACTTCTCTTGACTGCATGCAACATTAAACTGAGGGTAATAGGATAGTTTAATTGAATTTCAAACAAATTCAGTCTCCATTATTTTAACAATCTGAATAAAACAGCCATTTATTTTGACATAAAGGAGAAAAGCATTAGGTTCTATGGAAAACTGTAACAACAGACGAGTTTAAATTTTATAAATACTACTCCTGACATTTAAAATGTTGCAAAATTACTCTCAACTTAATAATCTTTTTAAACTAACAATTTACGCAGAATTCTATTGTTACTCCCATGTTCTCATAGATTAAAAAAAATGATATTGAGTACAAATACTATATTCCCCATTTCTTTCTTTCAATTTGTGCTTGTGATGTTTTTTTTCTCCATGACCATAATATGTACCATTTTTCTTAATCATCACACACCAGCCAGGCTTTATACTGCTCATTGTATTTAAAACTGATCGAAATGGACATATATGCATAGGAAATATAGAAGAGGGATAAATTTCCTCTTTATGTATTATGAAAGTCTTAGGTTTAGGTGCTAAACTTGGCTGATTCAAGTTTTCCCTAGATAAACAGATTTCACCCCTCTATGCACGGCTATGACAAACACAAAGTCAACTCGAACTATTAATCCCTAAAATTTAAAACAATATAGAAGCTTAGAATTCATATAATGAAAAAAAGTTGTGACGCTGAAAAATTGAGACCCTATCAATTCATTTTCTTTATTGACTTCATGGAATAAATAAAACATTTACCTAGTCAAAATATTTATTAAATTTGTACACTTTTTACAATTCAATCTAATGGGGCATGGGTATTGTGACAACCATAAATTATGGCAATTTAAAGCAACAGTATAAATTCTGGAATAATATCGTTTTACAAGCAGCAAAACTGAACAGCATATATATATATATATTTATATATATATATGTATAATAAATATATATATGAGTAATACTTGAATTACATCATTTTTTTCAAATACTCATCAAAAATAAAATATGACAACGCTTTTGTATTACTTTGATCATTGAGTCCACGCAAGTCACTGGTAAGTCCTGCCAAATTTCTAATAACATCAGCATGCCTATGGAGGAACTGATTCTCCAAGAATGATGTAACCTTAAAATTGAAAGAAAAACATTATTATACTTCGTGAAATTTCTCAATCAAAAGATTGAATAATATGAACTTACCTCAGGGTCATAAGATTTATGTTTAACGGCAATTTCATGTATTTCCATTGCATTATTAGCTATTATTTTCTGAGAATCTAGAACATAGCCAAGGCTTTCAATCTCATTGAATTCATAGGAGTTTTTCACCTAAAAAGAAATAACATTGTGTGCAGTAGAATTCCATTTGAAAAAGCAGATCTTGGGCATGATCATGAATCGTGCATAAAATATTATGCTACAGAACTCAACATGATTCCTGGTTTTACAGTGAATCTTTGAAGCATGGTTGATCTATCTGTGATGCCCAACATTTGGTATAAAAGAAAAGTTTGTCATATACAGGCAACAGCATTTATGCACTAAAATGATCCTTGGTTGACACCTCACCCATACAATACTCAATATAATTAAATTTCATTAAAAACACCAGCTATTGTATATAGTCTTCTCCTTTACGTGCCTGAAATCTAGTTGATGGCATTAGCCGTTACTTGGTGGAAACGATTCATCATTGAAAAAGAAAACAACTTTATAATTGTTTGTGGGAAAACAAAGTTGTTTTGCCTTTCAATGTTGCCTGAAATCTTTACACACCTGTTGGATATTGTTTTGTTTTTGTATGGACATATCGATAGTCATGTCAATTGTTTTTTTCAACGTCTAGCAGTTTTTTTTCAACGTCTATGCTGGCCGGGCAGGCAGCGACGTTCCGTGCATCAAGACTGTTTTTTTGTTCGGTTCACTCGCTAACTCAGTTCTGTTACACACCTGATATCGTACAAATTGAATAAATAATTCAATTTAATCCTTAATATTATTTAACAACACCTATGAAGGTTTGAGAATTGGAAAAATGCGTGTGAAAAATAATATATTAACATTTACCAACAAAACAAACCTTACCAGTACAAGTTCTTGATATAATAGTAATTAAAACCGCAAATACTCAGATTTATATTCCAAGAATACAACTATATGATCTACCTATAATTCAGCAAGCCAGTTTTGTTCTTTAAATAGCCACTTCGTTTAAAGCTTATCTTGAAATAATGGATCACAGCTGCTCTAATAAAAAATGTGCCTTTTTTATCAGCCTCGGCCAGATCTGAATGTTTTGGATGCTCAAGACTCTAATTTTCAATGGTTGAGGGTTTGTTACTTTTCCTTGTTATAACCTTAAACTACAAAGCTAATAGCAAACGCACCAAAACTAAAGGAAACCTAAAATTAGATTATAAGGACCCGTACAAAATGAAATGCCAATCCCTAAACAATTTTCACGATTCAATAAGTCAATTGTTTTCATTGTACATTTTGAAACCATATTTCTGGCATTAATAAAACTACAGAGTTCTGGGATGACTCACCGGTTTACTAATAGAAAACGTATCCAGAGGCACGTTGATTCCACGCTTAGACAGGTACTTGATCAATTCAATGGCATCATTCCATGTGGCGTCAGAAAGATGACGAAGGATCTTCTCCATTCCTTCTCTGTTTTTAATGTAACCACCAAAATTCGCAGACTGAAAAGGGAAAATCAACGTCAAAATTTTCTGCAAGACACGACAACTGCATTAATTCAACTGACATTTGGCAACTGACCATTAAAAGGTAATCAAAGCTGGAATTTAAGTGGAGGGTAAGATAACTTAGCATCTGCTGTTTAACGTCATTTACGCCACCATATACTGCTCTGCATCCAGCAAAGGTAGTAGCTGAAAAGATATTTTATTCACTGTGGCCAAAAGCTAGTCACTAATGAATGCTAAACACATTATAGAATGTGGGCACTTACGTTTAGAATCACACCAAGAAATAGCGTCATCTAAGCAGGGCCCAGCGCGAGCTGCAGCCAATAGACAACCCAGAATTATTAAAAATTTCATTTTTCTCAGGTTTACAATATTTCCCTGAATGACACTTAACAACGGAAGCACTTCCACCAAATATACTATGAGCTAAGGATCTCCAATTGATTTACAGACACAAAGCAAAATAATCCACCCTCCAATATGCAGTTCCTACCTAATGCCCTATCACTTCATTCTCCCATAAGCTTTTCTTATTGCTATCTGATTGCTGTCAAGCGAATACAATGCACCAGCAGCATGAAAAAATACACCTTCGACTTTCATTCACTTGGAGGCGCCACAATAAAGAAGCCGCCTTTTCAAACAGACGTCGTCTGCTCATTTAGTTTTTCCGGCGGTACTAGTTTGTCGATTATCGGAAAATTCTAAATACTTTATCGTGCATAGATATAATGATTTTACGGATTTTACATGTTAATAAAGGCTCACATTATCTCCATGCAAATGCCACAATACGCAGCTGATTTGAGAAAGAGCGCGGTGTAACATTCGGTAACTACACCTCGGGTGGTGACATTAAACATTGAAGTTTTTATCCATTGGCAGTAATAATATTAGAAATATTGTTTTTTTATCATGTTTACATGTAGTCTCACTTCTTTCTATCGTTAAACCTATTGGCCTTTCCGTTTTTACCATCACGTACGCATTAGTTTGGTTTATTCTCTTGGTTGTAAAACTGCCTTATTCGCTCATCGCTTGATATATAAATAGTATTTAGTTGATAACACATTTTTTTATTTATCCTTAAATACATTATGTATATGGGAACCTGAAGAAAGATAATTCTGATGTGTCAGAAGAGTGATATCAATGGTGATATACTTGTTATAGTTACTTGAAGTTTAGTTACGTGCTCGTTTTTTCATGTTTTTAATCACTTTGCTGAAAAAAAGAACTTCAATACTTTTTCAAATATATCCATACTTTTTCGGAATAATATATGAAAGATACGTTATCCCGCTGTGCTAACATTAATTCGCCTTTTTACTCCTTTTGATTTCCCGCAATTCAAATTCATGCGCACTCCGCTTCTGCATTGTTGGTTTTCGTTTTTGGTCATGCGCAAACTACGCATCTGGTATGATTTTTGTGTTGAGAGTTCAAGACGTTCGCGGAAGAAACTTCTTACGACAGTGATTATTATCTAGCTTTTCGATATCAGACGTCTGGGTTACCTTCTGCGCCAGTGTGTGCAAAGGTGGCTGTTGAGTTTCGAGTGCTAGTTGAGTTAAGCGGCATTTCCAAAGGTTAGTTAATACGGTTAAGTCTATATTTTTCCTGATAAATAAAGTGTCAATCATGACTCGGTGAAGGATTCAGTTGGGAATTATAGCAAGTCGTAGTAAAGTACTTTCTATTTCCTCAGCAATGAAGACGCTGTTGTTCGTGGCACTTATTGCCATTCCTTTTTTCGGATGTGTTTCGTGTGCAAATCAATGTAAGTATTAATTGAATTTTAACCAGTAGTTGTATTGTATGAGTAGCACCACGGTTTGCATTGTTTTATATGAATATTTCATGTATTGCATGACAGGCTCAGTACCTGTGCGGTGTATGAAATGGAAAGGGATTGTTGTTCTGCTGCCAAAATTGAAATCATTCGTGAAGTGATTTTTTTTAATTATTATTCTTGCGGTATGTGTGTGTGATAACATTTTAGAACTTCGATGATTGAACACAAGTAACTTCAGTTTCTTATGCTTTGTAAATATAATCTGTTAAAGGAAATGTGATGGGGAGTTTTGCCGAGTCCAGGACGATTCACTTGTTGGAACTTGAAATAGCGTTTAAATTTCTAATCGACTTTAAAAATATCATTGGTTTGAGTGGCAAAATAGCAGGTTACTATTCGGATTCTTGTACAATTAAATTTAATTAAAAAAAATCAAGATTGTAACAATGATGCGGGCAGCCTGGTCAGTCGTGCCGCCTACTTCGATTTATTTCTGCTCTTACAGGGAATAATAATTGGGAATTGTTGTCACGTTCGAATTACGTTTGAAGCTTTTGCAAAAATATAGTGTAGGTTTTCATCCTTAATTTTTTCTTCGTATCTCTTATATTCCTTTTTCATTAGTGTAAAGAATAAAATGGCCCAGAGGCCATCACCTTTTTCCTATGTGGTTCTATATTTTTTATATTCCCTTGGATTGTGTGCTTTCAAAGTTGTAGCATGATAATTTTGATTAGCATTTGTCTTTAAGTTTCGGTATTAAGTACCCTAAGTTAGATATATGTTAGCAGTCAGGTTATAATATCAGTGGAATAACACTTTAATAATCTCTCAATGTGCTGGTCTGATGCTGCCTGCGGTATACTGTTTCAGTATGGATATGTTATTATTTCAAGCAATCTAGATGCTGTTGACACTGCCCTCCTGGCTTTATATGAGTTTTAACCATTTGCGCCAGTATCACTGTGAGTGATGCAGACATATGTTCCCAAAACTGCCAGCCCTGCTCACAGGCACTTTTTTCAATGGCAATGAGTGTAAATAATTATGGAATAATTCATCTTTGATGTTTTATTCTCTTTTTATTGTACTTCCGGTTACATTTTCAGAAAATGTTTTCTTATACTGAACTAATTTTACTATCATAAACAATAATATTTTATAGCCATTTGTTTTTAACTCTGCACATCTCACTCAATCATACACTCAATTGAGTTTTTGATACCATATTTTGGAATAGATTTTGTATAATCCTTTATGATGGCTTGCAATTTGGTTGCTAATTTGTGTGTTGGTGATGACATGCTGGATACTACTGGCCTTATAGGTGTGTT
>LYUA01001385.1:159732-181652 GCA_002093875.1 Calopteryx splendens | reverse complement strand
CCATGCTTATGTTCATGAAAATGGACTGAAACCATTAATCTAAGAAATCTTACAATGCAGAGCCCTGAATAAAATTTGCCATACACAATGAAAACATGAATGAATCAACAACCACTTTGGTCCATAAAATTTTTAATCAGGTATGAATAAGACTTTTACATCACTAGAGATTAAATTGAAATTGGAAGTACTTGTGCTAAAATAAAGTAGTAGCATGACAAAATAGGTATGTTTGGATATTTTTAGTGACAGCTTTATGTTAGGATCACTCCCAAACTTTTCAGAAAAAAACTTGCATTCCATTGATATCTAATTTTTAATATGGTACTGTAATAGAAATTACTGTTACACACAGAGATAATACATTATGAATTTGAATTATAGCTTGTTCGAGGGACATAGTCATATATACAGAATGGATGTGTATATATATGAAAAAGTAACAGGTTACCTGGGGGAAACCAATAGGAATTTCACTAGGGCCAGACACGCATTTGCCAATGCCAATCACAAAGGCATTTGCTGAAATCTCTTGGGTAAATATAAAAATAGCCAGTCAACAGCCTTGTCAGAGATTTCTATCATACAAATTTTATTTTCAAGAACTAGAGAAAATTTCTCCTAGTTTCTGAATGGGAGCATGGGTTTGAACCTGATACCATGTCATGCTTTCTTTGGTTTACGTGAATTTGACCATATGCTTCCAGCCCCTTGCAGGTAGACTGTGTGAAAAAAGCCAAGCCTATCCATGAAGTTTGTAAAAATCTTGTTTTCTAATTAATTTAGGAAATTAATCTTAATTAATGAAGTTCTTATTTATGTCAATATTGAAAATATTATTGGGGGTCAATGGTCTATTGTTTATTATTCCAAGTTTATTGCCTATTTTGTCATATTAGCACACTGCTCATAGTGAATAAAGTGGGCCAATAAATCGGCCCATGGCTGTTTTTGAACAACCAGCAAGGGCTGATAGATCAGCCTGCTGGCAGCAAAAGGGTTAAATAAACGTGTTCTACTTATTCTTTGGAGATCACTTTATATTCACTTTTAAAAATTCAATACAGTGCACCACAACAGTAATCAACCTGAAGGTGGGTTTAATACAGTACACTCTTGAAAAAATACCATTGTGAAATTATTGAGAACTTTTCAAGAACTTCTCTCTAGACTGTCACCTGAATGTACATTTTTTAAAGTCTTTCACCCATTACAGGTAATACAAATGACATACTAAATCATAGAACAGCATCTCATTGATTGAGAAATCCATGAACATTAATAAATTCTTCAAATACTTGAAAGATGAACCAATTGGTAAAGTCTCAAATACTGTAATTAGTCTAGATTACTCGTTCAATAACCTTTAGGTACCTGTGCCATGGTTTCATTGGTTCTTGGAGGATCTACTGCCAGTGGATATGAATCGTGAATAAAAGAAAAACCATCAGCACATATGTAAAGGATAAAATTAGGGAATAGTGCTAATAAACTTTTACGTAGTCATGAAGATGGTATATGAACTTCAATGTCTCTTACAGCCAAATCTCAAAACTAACTTGCACTAACAATAACAGTAGTGTAACCAAAACATTTTCCTCAAAGATAACCCAAAGTTGAGTCTTTTTGCATAGTATCAATAGTATATATGTACAAGCTTGCCATATTTGTGTGTATGTACCTAGTTACACATAAGCATTCAAGTGCATGATTGAAGCAAATGTAATGCGAGAGATCCTTGTGATTTGCTTTATATACATTGGTGCCACAGGTGCAAGATCTGGAGGAGAGCAGGTCAGTTATAGTGGTACAACTTAAGCGCATACCATAACCACAATGCAAACTTGTTTGGGTGGGCACCTACCTACCCAACTTCTACCATTTATGCCATACTGGTAAGTGATATGGGTAGCAACTACAGAGAATGATACCAAAAAATGGAAAGTGATGGGAAGTATTTGGGGAAAAATTGCCAACTTAAAGGTAATAATTTACCCCTCTGATGCTGGTTAATTATTTACAAAACAGTTACAGTTAAAAATGTATTGCCAATATATTAAGAAGCCTCAGAATTGACTATTTTTTACCAAAGAAAGATTTTGGAAAAAAACTTCAGGTTCCTCCTTCATCTCAGCCCCATTTGAAAGGCATCCAGGAATATAAGTCATTCTACCGATCCTTCCTCTTTTCCCACTCCAGGGCCAAAGAGCCCGGCATGAGGATGTGGGGTGAATACACATCCTCGTCCCTGTTCAAGTCCACCAAGCTCTAGCTATCACTTTCTAACACTCTTCTCTCAATATTCTTTTAAAATATCTTTGGGATCAAGCGACTGACCCAAGTAAATTGGGGTGCGGGGAAGGAGAAAGCTCCATGGTAGGTGACTTTGCAGGGACCAACTAGGATGTAGTAAGTGGGATCAAAGCCTATTGGAAAATCAGTCGCTCTCTGACCTCAGCTGTGTTTAGCTTGTGAATCTGTGTGGTTGCCATCTTTCCATTGTCTTTGCTTGCTTGATTTTCCATAGTGATTTCCCTTTGTTCTGTCCTATTTACCAACATATATGCTCCCTCCAATTCATCTACATAGTTTCCTCCCACCATGAAAAAAATAGCATACAAGGGTTTAACCCCCCTCATTGTTTCGAGACCATGGTGACAGCTTGTGGGCCAAGAGGTATCCATGGAATGTTACAAATAAAACAATCGAGTAGCAGTCTCCACCAACGAGTGCATCCAAAATAAAATAGGTACATGGGAAAATTGAGTTTGCACTGTCACTCCCAGGAGTGCACCCACAATTGGCATTGGAGCAACTCAATCAGTTTTGAGCACGCAGGAAGGGCAAGCCCTATGGGACATTTTTATATCTCTGTAGAGATATAAAAATGATGACAGCAAAATGTCCTGTTTACCCAATATCATTCAAGAGAGAACAGTTTTCTCAACATGTCTGTGATTTGATTCTTTCTAGGCATGAGATACCATATTTTGACAATATTTGAATGGTTCACTCTCAAAAATTTTCTTAGTTCCTAAAGTGAATTGGGGCAAAAGTTGTATGTAGTATTTTATTCTAAATGTTAGCTCTGCCAGAGAAAGAGATTTACAAGTGATGAATATTAATGGTTAGTAAAAATAAGCTCCTCATATTAATTGATATACTTGGTGCTTATCTTATTTTATTTATAAATCTTTATTTTGGTTTTCATTGGCTGCTTTTGATATTATTATATTATTGGGGATACAACAAAAAAGAACATGTTACATACAACAAAATTTTTAAATAAATGTACATACTTACTTAGGTACATAAGCAATTATTATTAATTCAGATGCTAGAGTATTTCAGAGTTTTTTTCTTATTTAAATGCTCAAAAACAAAAGTGTGCATGTTCCATGAGTTATACCGTGCTTTCAATAAGTAAGAAAATACTTAAATGAACACAAAGTAAGTAAACATCACATGAGATGTCGATGGTGACATTTTTATTGAAGAGGACATTAAATCAAATAGATTATAGGAGTATTTGAAGCAAATTCATGAAAATAAATGAATGCATGTATGCTCAAAGAAGATGACATTGTGGATGGCAATCAGGAGAGAGGCCCAATAAGTACTTAAAGACTGAATTTCACACTGATTTGAAGGACTCAAAAAAACAAGGCATCAGAAATCAGCTATATACTACAAGAACTAATAAAAAAAATTGAGAAATAAGACTTAAGAAAAAAACTAATTTAAAGTTCATGACTTAGAGAGGAAACAGACTGATTTCCAGAGTAAAACATTTTTCCTGATACTGAGATACTTATGGTGAGAACAATTTGTTGAAGGATAAAGAGGACAGAAGATGAATAGCTAAGAGAGTATCAATTTGAAGTTATAAGCAGTGGAACAAGTTAATTATGCTTCTAGATTAATGTAATAAAGAAAACAAAAACAAAGAGGAATTAATCACTCAATGACTGAAAATAAAAAAATAGCTTTTGGAAATGTGGAGTGGAGATTGAATAACATATTCCAAATAAAATTGAATTGCCTAATTGAAATAACAAGAGTACTCCATTGAACAAAAATCTATTGTCTATGTAATGGAAATACAAATGCCAGATAACAAATATGGCTAAAAAAAGAGCTATAAAAGAATCGGAGTATGGCAGGGATACTTATCATGGCCCTTGATAGAAATGCTCCAGTTTCTTAAAACAATGAATGCGTCATTTACCTACTCCATTTTTTGAATACCTCATTTTCAATGAATTCATTAAATTAGGCAAAAACAATAGAATGATTGGAAATTTTGTTAGCATTTTAATGATACTCTTGTAGAAAATTAAAATTTTTGCTACCTTAATCTCAACAAAATTATCATCTCCATATCGGTGACTTCATCAGTCTCCATTAACTAATCATGGACTTCAATGAATTTAGATGTGTATATGGATGCATTTAATGATACAAGCATACATGCAAGGATGCCAATCAAAAAATGTGAATAACAAAAATTAATAGGTGATGATCATTGGAAAAGGAGAGAGAATACTGCATTTGAAGAACCCCTATCAAATTAAACATAAGGAGATGACCCATAAAAACGTTGGCAAGTGCAGTTGACTTTTCCATGGGTGTGCAGATGGTAGAAGAAGCAGAAACAAGAAGATGTTAATATTGAAAAAATGGTGCTATGCATGCATCCAAGAAGATTGATAATGGGACAGCGATAGCTTCAGGGTTGTGAGTACATATGACTACAAAGCTGAAGACTCACAGTTCCATTCCCAGTGATGCAGACAAGTTTTCAACTTTTGAAAAAATAATTTCCTGATTATTTCCAAATGAATGGGATACTAAGAGAAATGACTCCTAGAGCCAAATTACACTGAGGCAGCAATTCCACCAGAAGGTCCTGATGGCAGAGATCAAGAGGAAGTTCCATGAAGAATTACCCCAGAAAAAATGCCACATGAAACAGCATATCCTTAATAAAAAATGCCTTTGTTATTTTTCTTATGCATCAAAAGCACATAACCCACTGTACATAAATACAAATAATTTTGTCACCGAGCTTCGTGTGCTCTCACCATGGTCCATGTGTCTCCGCTTGTTACGTGTAGGGTGTTCTAAATAGACATTGCCAAATGTACTGTCCCCAGTGAGAGGGATAGAGTGAAAGACATAAAGTTCTGTCATAGTCCAGGTCAGGCACAATGGTCTTTAGTCAAAAAATACATACACCCTAATGACTCAATCTACAACTATTTGTACTTTTGGGAACTCAGCAGAAAGGAGTGTGAAGGTGTGGCTCCACCCAAGAAAGGAGTGTGTGGCTTATGAACACCTGAGGCTATACTCCACCCACTAATTTTTCATTAGTTGTGTCACTCAAGTGCCACAAAACTTCCTCTCCCCTTTCCCTCTTGAGTCACAAATACATTTGAATGTTGCTACTGCTGGTGAGCGGTCAGCTGAGGGAACAACTGCTCTTGGCAATAATCTTCCTTTATTCTAAAACTTTAAAAACTGCATGGAAATGATAGCAGCAATCATTAAATATGTACCAAGGTATAAAAAGTCCTGTCTTACTACTTGGTTATCACAGGGATTTATGACACACCAAGTTCCTTACACAGTAGAGAATGGAGATAGATCGACAGCAGCCACCACTGTCCACCCCAGTGATTGCCACTGGCACTTGATACAAAGGATTTTGGATATACGCAAATGCTTGGCCATAATTCCTAATTCACCATCATAACTGCCACAGATAAAACAATCATTGTGGGGAGTGTGTCAAATATTCACGTAAGACTACTTAATCCATGATATTTTTCTGAAAGAAGACTACAGCTCACATTTAGTTTCTATTTAGAAACTGATGTTACATTCAGCATACCAAAAATGGCTTGATTTTTTTCACTTCAAAATAAAGAAAAGTTTGCTACATGGGATAAGAGTGTATTCTATTCCTTATATCACTCTACCACGGGTAAAGCACAGAATTATACCATTACATAATCATTGACAATGAAAACTAATTTTCTGATGGTAAATTATTTGAAAATTTTCAGAAAATTAGGACAAATAGTTGAGTTTTCCATGTCTGAGAGAGGATACCTGGCAACTCCCAGTGATTGTCTTTATGTCAGAATGACATCACAGTTAACAAGAGACATTTCAGTTGCACAAGAATTCAAATATATTTGCGATTGAGCTTAGTGTGCATTTTGTTAAGGTCCAATCAACTTTGCTTGTTGGGGGTGGGGAGGTCCTTAAGGTAGAGGGTGCTTCAATCAGGGGTTGCCAAATGTACTGCCCCTAGAGGGTAGGGGCAGTAATGAAGGATAATGTCTAAGTAAAGAAAGTAATGTCTGAGGAGAAGTAGTGAAGTGAAAGTTAGCACAAGCTTTGTCGACACTGCATACAGGATTATGAAGTAGACACGATTGAGGCTTAAAGCCAACTGATATTTTCTGAGGCTACGCTCCGCCCACTCACATCTCATTGGCCATTCTCTAGTCACATGCAGTAGAGCTCCCTTTCCCCTATTCCTCCAAGTCGCAATGATATTCCAATTACAGTATAGGAGAAATACACTTAATCACCTAGTTCTGTTTCCCAAACAGGAAAATCTAAACATAATTGCTGGCCTCCATGGCAGTGGGGTAACATCCTCACCTGCCTAACCAGGGGCCGTGGGTTTTAATCCCGCCTAGGTGGATATTCATCCACCACCTAGGGCATGGAAGCATGTGTTCATCCAGGTTATACTTTGTTATACTGTACCGCCATAATTGGACTAGTGCTGTTTGTGGGCAATTGAATAATAATAATAAAAAAATAGCAGTTCAAATTCAGTACAAATATTGATGTATATTTCAGTTCATGTTTTTCTAAATATACATAAATCAAAAAATTTTATTCAAACATCAAAAATAATTAAAACTGTTCATACTTAACATCTGCAGAATATGTGCCTACAAAACACTGATTACAGGTTTTTCATGCACAATAAAATCAACTTTTAACATACACAGATTATTGTTAAATTAAAAAAGTTACAAAATCCACAAATATTAAATAATTCAGTTACAAGCTATAAGGAATTACCATTAATGAATTGAGTTATTTGTTACCCATTAAGTTGACTTCTTTACGTACTGAACTTTAAATATGTTAATGCTAAAGAGTGAAAACAATGTACCAACCTGTGCTGAATCCAAATACATATTACTAAATCATCATTTGCATTCTAACATGCCTACAATTAAGTAAGTACTTTACATGGATTTATGCATGCACTACTTTTTTTTTTGCTAAAATAATGATACATAGAGGAAATTAAATATTTGTCCACTCTAAAATGCTAGATCCACACACTGTACATAGATTCATTGCAATTCAGTGGAGAGAGCAATCAGCAATGGCAATACGTATGTATACCTGAAAAAAAACTGTGCTTATCTTACCAAATGACACGCCATACAAGAAATTACCTGATGTGACATTATAATTTGTACATGTCGTATGTAAACTAGTAGGTAGTGTAGCTAAAACAACCAGTCACATCAACTGTAAAAACATAGAAAAAACTAACATAGACATAGAATTAGAGGTGATGTATAGTAGAAATAGACAGTAGTATGTTAACTTCAAGAAATACCTGCATTAATGTGACTAATTGACAATGTCAAAAGTAAAAACAAAACAGGAGACCAGTTTTCAAATCTGTGTAACACCAAAATACATATCTAATTTTAGTTACCTATGACTGGTTTGATGAAGTAGCCTTAGATTTAACTTGTATTTTAAGTGATTGATCAAAAGTTATTATCATAAATGTATCAAAAATACAATGGAAAATATCTGATCTAGTCATATCTGAAAATTGGAAAATTCAGATGTGATCTCTTGTTAAGAGTTAATGTACATATGTATTTACAATTAAACTTCACATTTTCAGTACTCATGAAGCCATTTGGATTGATGGTAATTGAGTCCAAGAATGTTGAGAGTTGAAGTAGATATTAAAAATTAATCATGATCCCAGGTATGTTTCAATACATAGTCTTAGGGAGTAGGAATCAGACAGCATGTATCATCTACAGGAAATGACTGGATGATTATCCAGCAGGATGTATTACTAAGAAAGGAGATTAATGCAGCGCCCAGCACAAGCAGAGATACAAATGAAGTAGAAGATAACAGGTTTGGTAAGAAAAATGAGAAGAGTAATGGATTAGTGACAATGAACATGTCACAGAAAGTTAATCATAAGCTGAGGTGCACATGAAAATAAGATTAGATGCAGTGAGATGAGGTGCAGGCAACTATAAACTAAATTTTATTGAGATTAGGCAGCAAAATGTGTGCAGATATCTTGGGGCAGATTTGGATGTATTGGTTCACATGATACAGGTAACTTAGTTGCTGAGGCTCTAAAAATATTATGAGAGTACAGAGGGAATACAAGTGCTATTTAGAATGGCTAGCTTGAGGAGGAGTGATGCTGGTATATAAGAAACTGTTGAAAAATCTGTAACTTCATAAATAATATGGAAACGAGAAGTAACTAACAAAATCAATCATTAAGGAGAAAAAATTTCACATTGTTAATAGGGAATGATATTGCCAAAAGTATATATAAATTGAGTAACATTCAGGGAAAGTGGAATGAATGCATGGAATAAATTAATTTACAAGGTTATGTCAAAATGGGTGGAAATATGAGGCAGATGAGAACATTTTGATTCCAAGAATAAGGCATAAGCAGAGAAAGCATTTTAGGCAATGAAGATGAAAAAGTCAGTAAGATTCAACACTCTCTCAGAAAAAGCAATAACTGTACAACAACAATATAGTACAGCATTAAAATGAGACAACTTAGAAACTATACCATCAGCAGCAAAATTATTACTGTGAATTCTCACAAGGAAAATGGGAATCAAAGCAAACACAATTTTGTGGTGATTAGTTTACACTTCTGAAGGGAATAGGAATCAATGATGCATATCCAGCTATGAGTGCAATAACAGAAAGGAAAATAGAATAACATAAAGAGGTTTTTATTGAGAGATTCCAAGATATGATGGTTTTTATAGACTAAGCTGATGAATGCATATCTTGGAGAAGACTGGGGTAGATTGATGGAATACAAATCATATTATAAGTCTAGATATCAGCCAGGTAAAGCCAGTAAGATAAAGAAATTAAATTTAATCAAGCATGAGCAATAGTAGATAGAAAAATGAGAGAGAGTTGCCCATTACTTCTTGCTCATAACAATAACTATGAAAAGTACTGAAAAAGCAGAGGAAAAACTACATTCTAAGGGTGAATTTTTAGGCACTATAAGTGTTAGGGTTAAGTAGTAATGGCTTTTCAAAGAAACTACGGGAAATGCCGTGACAGTCCCGGTTCAGGCGAATGATTTTTACACTGTGAATTTTTCGCATAGTAATGGCTTGCTTATGATGAAACCTTATTGACTCAATAAAATGAAAGATTGTGGTAAGCACAATGGACAGCAAAGCAGAATTGCATGGAAAAAATGTAAACTTGCATAGAATAAGTAATTAAAGGCACCAAGAGAAGAATTGGGAACGTGAAGTTAAATGCCCAATCAGGCAGAAGGAAAAAAAATGCTGGAATGAATATTAGGTACAATAAACTTAAATCCTATTTCCAATAACAACTTTTTATTTGACACAACCAATATACAGACCACAATACAGTTTAATTGTTGGGTGTAACCATAAAATTTTTGCATTCATAATTATATAGGGTAGGTGGAGATGGGTGGGGGTGAGGTTATTGCATAGTTAAGGGGAGGGGAGACCAAGCAATTATACAGAGTGGAGGGAGGGGGAGTTTGTTGGTTTTAGTTCAATATATTTCAAATTATTATATTTAAAATTTTTTTCGTAAGGCATTGTTTTCAGGATGTTAAAATCCTAGGGAACATTTGAGGGAATAGAAAAGAAAGGGAGAGGTTTTATGATGATTCAGGAGTGGAATGTTGAATGAGGGGTAGGATGAGTACAATATACAGCTGACAATATGCTGTTCTTGCCTTTGGGCAATAATAATTTCTAACACTTCACAAGCATTCATTTTTTTGCGCTTCTGTTCAAAATGTCACAATATCAGGCACAAAATTGGCATTGATAGAGAACACCAGGAGGTGTTTCACAAAGTGAGAAGCACAACTGCTTTTCTGCATAAAACAACTTCAGTGTCCATTAGCCCTCTCTTCAAAATTCCTCCCTGTCCAACTAATGTAAAGAGATCACATACACTAAATTGGGGTTTGTGGACAATACATGTTTTAAAACTTCTCCACTCACAGTTGTGTCAAATGAGAGGTTATTAATGGAAATGGATATAAATTTTATTTTATCTAGTATTCATAATTTCAAAAAAGTTAACGGCTAAGTCTGATAACCTTATTAAGGTGAAATGAATTTTTTTAACGACAAAATCTTATGTGAGGATGAAAAATTTCATAAAATGATGAAGAGGAAGAACATGGGATCAGTTAGGTATATTTTTGTTACCAAGTTATTAAACATGTAGAAAACAAATTTACATACATTCTATTGCATCGGAAACTGGATTAGATCGATCAAATGTGATATGTCTCTTGACAAGCCTTAAATTGTCATTAATGCATTTTTCTTGTCAATGAATTGTACCCCAGGTGATCAGTTTAATGATAGATTTGACAGAGTTCTCCAATCAATTGACTTCTTTATGCCATCATATTTCTTTGCTTTGTAACCTGTCATTACTTGTTCATGTATCTTGGAAATAAGGTCAATGAGATGAAGAACAATTGAAATCAAAACACTGATCTAGATTTAATTCTAAGTTCTTCTTCTTCCCAGAAGTTTTTCATCGGAGAATAAAATTGCAACTGATGACATGCTTGTATTAGATTCATGACACCAAGCTTCCACTCCACTCTTTTTCCCTTATATGCATATTTTATTTAATAATGTGGTTCCAACTTTAAACACCAGAAAACATTGAGAACTATTGTCATGAAATGCAGACCATGATGAAATTTAGTTTTTTATATTTTTCAAAAATAGATTGATTGCTTATGAAACTGCAGTAACTAATAGGGTATACAATGTGTGAATTTGAACTAATCTACAAATTTGTTTCAGGATTAAAGTAAATTAGGATTTATTGCACAAATTAATCCTCTTTTTAAAACAGGGACCGCTACCGAAATAGATTACTTATTACATTCATACAGAAGACATCAATTTTAAATTTAATCAACACGTATAGTAATTTAGAATTTTGCCATTGCAGTGTTTACATACTTTCATTCACTGTTGTGCTTCAACAGTTTCACTTTGGAAATGCTCTCCGATCTCCTGTGATTATGGAAATAGTTGGCTGCATCTATTTTTAACCTATGATCATTCAGGTTACTAACCCCAATGCACCAAAGCAATACACCATTTAACTTATTCATGAAGTACAAAGCGCAAGGGCATGGAACAATTCTGAGGGCACAAAGGAAGTAAAATTGCCTAACATACTTAAAATGGACTACATATAGCAAAATACTGATATCCCAAGGATAAATTTTTGGCCACAGTCATATCCTATTCTATAGTGTAAAGTCTGTCATCTAAATATTCCCTATCTTTCAGACTGTGAGGACTGACATAGGTTGAGTATGTAAAATTAGAGTGATAAAGCATGTGCCACACTGACTGAATAGCACATGCTTGTCATTACTGTTGCAGATTTTGTACCCTGGTTTTGCAAACTCTTTCTCCTCTCTGACAATTATTAACTCTCCCACTTAATAGATATTTTAAATTCTATTCACTCTTGCCAAGTTTGGGTTGGAAATGTTTGAGAAACATTGTCATGTCTTTGAGAAAAACAGGAAAATTTGTAAACCGCACAATTCACATTTGTTGGAGTACTAGGATACAGCTAGCCATATGACTAAGGCTGTTCTGGATAAACCAGAGAAAATGGGATCCAATTTTAATTAGGTGATCATGCCAAGAAAGTCATGCAATACCAGGGACAGAAAACAAACTCAGAGGAGCCATGCAGCAACACATGTCATTGAGACCAGTAGATGCAAGTGCTTACTAAATGTCTTTTGGACAACACAGGAAATAGGCCAAAGAATCCTTTGAGCACATGCCAATCTTCCTAGTTTGTTTCTCACAGTGACTACATAAATACACACTTGACAAGGAAAGGCATATCAAAGGCTAATGTTGACAGAAGATGAGTGGGACAGAATGCCGAGAACACAAGAAAACGAAATGGCCTTTCAATGACAAATGAAAGTTGACCATAAATGCCTCTTATTGTAATTTATAGTCTTCTAAAAATTTACAAAATATGCCTGACATGATCTGATGTAACAGTACTGAATTACATACTATAAAGGTACATACTATCAGTGCACTTGGGTGTAAGGTCAAAAGCTTTTTTTGGAAATTTGTAACAAGCAAATGATTCAATCAGACAGAATTGCACCAATTTATATTTTAACTGTAGGCTAGGTGAGACAGGTTGAAATGCCTGCCTGGCAATTGGGAGAACTAATTTTGAATCAGACAAGTAAAAATGATTTCCACTTGGTGAATCTTCACTCATTTGTGAGCTTGAACTGAAGCAAGACAATCCAGAAGACACAAAAAGAGCAAATACAAGTTTCCCTCCATTGAAATGCTTTGTTCCAGACATCTGCATCGCCACAAGAGGATGCTTTTAATACACCAGGAGGTCAGCGAAATGCAATCATATGTTCCCAAAACTTTTCCAGGTTTGCTCAGAAAATTCTCTGACATCAAAAACTGTCAAAAAATACTCACAAACACCATTTTATTTACTGGGTACTCTTTGAATTACACATCAAAATAAGAGCAAAAACTGGATTTTACTTACGTGCATGAAGGAGCTAAAATTTTTGAAAATGATCCTTGGCAGTGTTGTCTGACAATGATACACCTCACTCGAAAGCTATTTCAAAGTCTTTTTATAGCAAAAATAACAAATTAACCTGGAAAAGGAATCTCCCAGAAAATTTCAACCGCTTGGAAATTTTATCTTTATTTACCCACTGTTTAAACTACGATAAAAATAACATTAAAATCAAAAAAAATTTAGTACTTTAAGTAAGATAATTATACTGATGGTCATTCTCCCTTAAAATTGTCAATTTCATACATTTTTGTAGTCCTGTAGAAAGGAAAATTTCATGAAATATCCTTAAAAATTATTTTTTTATATCCCTTGACAAAATTCCAAACTTTCTGTGTAATTCCCTGATTTTCTGTGCCTTATCAAGTTCCCTGCCTTCTCCCTGTTGCGGGCCCCATGAATATACCTCCACTGCAAACATTTCTCGAGAATAACATATTTCACAGCAGGGGTTGGTACCTAAGTATAAGAAAACTAGGTATTGGTATATAGGTACAAGCACCTAAGACAAGAATCCTAGCTATTTTTCTCAGGATCAGAATCCAGAATCCATGAGTACCAATACCTGCTATTTATTGACATTATAAAAGATGTCAGGAGTATTTTGGGAAAGAAAAATTGGTACTAATACTTCAGTACCAGTATCCAGGATACACATTCTAGGAACCAGCATCTCAGTGCTAAAATCTAGGTCAATAATCGTAGGCAATGGTACCTGGGAGAAGAATTCTAGGTACTATTGGTACGTAGGTACTGATACTGCACTGTACTGATCAGTACTGGTGCTGATCCCTGTTTTACAGAGTACTGGAGTGTGATCAGTGATGTGCCTCTTCAGAAACACCGACATGTAAGTATGCTTTGGAGCGAGAGCTCCCACTTTTGCATGGGTCGCAAGAGTTTAATAATTTCTGTCCCTCCTCACGAAGCCGTGGGAGTTGTTCGCTGCATCAGACTTTTCTGAGTGACTAACCGCGGGTCTTTTGTCTCTCCCTCCACCCCCACTCCCTCCCCTCCACCTGCATCCTCTTCTCTTCTTCCAGACTTCGAATGTCCGCCTCTCAGTGCCTTGAGCACAGCTGGCTGCAGCGGTCGCCCCCGCCGGCACCTCCCTCCCCGCGCATCGTCGTCCCGGAAGAGTTAGACGTCACCAAAGACAACCTGCGCTCCTTCGTGGAGCGGTGGAACGAGCACCCGGACAGTCCCTACGTGTTCGACACCGCCTGCCAATCCATATGCCCCCTCTCCCCCTCCTACCTCCTCCTCCCCTCACCCTCCCAGCACTCCCTCAGGGGCATGTCTCCCTCCCCCTGCGGCTCCCTCTCCTCCTCCCCGGATTCCGTCCTCGAGGCGGAAACTCACCTGCCTCCACCGGGGCCACATACCCCCAAGGCCCCCCCTCCCGACGACCCCTACTACCACTACGCCTTCGACGGGAAGGGGATACAGCCTCCGCCCTCGTACATCGACCGCCTGCTGCACGAGAGGCGCGCATCCGACAGCACCTGCATCGTCTCCAGGAAGAACCTCGGCGGCGGGGAGTTGCCGAGGGTCAACCTGGTGGACGAGATCCGGAAGCTCTCAGACAGACTCTTCCAGATGGCCTCGAGGCAACACGTCCCCACGTCCGTCGAGGATGGGCAGGGCTCGGCGAAACTGGCGACCAGTGGGAGTCTCGCCAACCAGCCCAGGGCGACAAAGGAGGTCGTCGCGGCGCCGGGCAATGTCCAGCCCGCGAAGGAGGGTGCGGCCAACGGCGGCGTCGACGTCCCCTGGAGGAGGCGCTCCACCTTCATGGCTGGTCCGCTCGTCAAGAGCCCCTTGTCGAACGAGACGCCCAACGGCACGACCAAAGGGACGGACGCCTCACGAAGGCCGAAGTTCAAGATAACGCCCTTCGCGCGAGACGTGCCCCTGGCCCCTCCGCCGTCAAACGGCTCCGCCTCGGCTCCGTTCTGGACCCCCCGCGGAGGCGGCGCCCCCACGCCCTCCTCCGCCTCTCGCTGGGCGTCCTCCAGCTGCTCGGCCCAACCCCCCAGACAGACGACCCAGACTGCGCCCGGCGAGCAGCAGCGACAGGAGTGGCGGCATGGACCCTCACGTCCGATACGCTGTCCTTCCTCCTCTTCCTCGTCCTCATGTTCGANCCGGCGAGCAGCAGCGACAGGAGTGGCGGCATGGACCCTCGCGTCCGATACGCTGTCCTTCCTCCTCCTCCTCGTCCTCATGTTCGAGCCACTCCGCACCCCACTCCCCGGTCAACGCCCCGAGGCAAATCCATCAGATCGCGCAGCCGGACTTGACCGAGGACCTCCTGGCACACCTCCTAGCGAGGCCTGAGGAGAAGGCCACCGTGCCCCGCGCGAACGCCGTCACTGCCGCCACAACCACCAGGTCCAGCACGGAAACCACCTCGACCACGAAGGTGATCCGCTCCGACGAGAGGAGTCGCAAGGCTCTCTCCATGGAATGGTCGCAGGTCGAGATGACCATGGAGTCGCTGGGCCAGAGGACCATGAGATCCCTCGCCAAGTACTTTGAAACCCGGACCGAAGACGACGAAGTCCCGAAGGACCCACTGGGGCCGAACGAGAGGCAGACGATAGCCAGGAATCTATCGCAGTTGGGGGTTTAGGGCAGAAGGGGAGAGGGGAGCCCAGGGGTTGCACTCGTTTGGGGACAACAGGGTAGAGGGGACTCCCTTCTGACTATTTTTTTATTACACGTCGTACACGTGCACATAGTTAGATGGACACGCACTGACCATGCATGTATGAGTATACATAATAGTGTGTGTGAATGTGTGAGAGTGTGTGTGATTCACTCAGGACGATGATGGTGAAACTGAATGAAAGAAAAGACAAAAAGATTTAACCACCCATGTCCCCCCAACCTGTCTCCTCGCTCTTCCCATTTATTCTGCCCATTATCCCTACTCGTCTAATCACTTCTTTGTCATTTGTGTACAGCCAGAGGATGACCGCAACGCAAACCCTGACCCACCGATGGTTTGCAGAGGCACCGGTTGAGACAGCCCTGAGCAAGAAAAAGCTGAAGAGATATGTGATTAAGAAACGGTGGATCAAGGCAGTGAACATGATAATAGCACTTAGGAGAATGGGGGCAAGGCTGGACCGCGGACTATAAGGAGGACAATCAATGAGGTCAAAAGTCACATGATAATCCAATCCAAGTGTAAATATATAAATATTATGTAAATTGGCTATGGAGATGATTGTTACCCAAAAATTGAGTTAATACTTGAAAAAACTGTACAAATGTTGTTACATTGAGAAGACAAACCTGTAAATAAAAAATATATATCAAGTTCTCTTACAATAAAATATTTACATGAATAGTAATTTTGTAACTTCCAGAAAAACAGAACTAAAGTTGAGTCTCTATCGTGAAATGTGTGAAATGCTGCATTGTTTTCAAATTACCAGTCTACATTTTATATTTGATCTCAAACAATTAATCTAATTAGAAGTATGAAATAGAAGGGAAATTTTTATAAGAATCGCATAAGCCTGGCTATTCATTAATAAATTAAATTCCATTCTTTAGTAGGACAAAATTAAAAGGAAAATTAAGAAAAGAATATGTCGCAAAATCATGGAAAGCATATTACTGTAGAGAGCAGAAACATGGACAACAATGCTAAGAGATCAGCGAAGATCAGCAGCTGGAGACTTAGCAGCTGAACTTCATAAGAAGAAGATGTAGGGTGTTGAAACTACAAAGAAAAACTAATGAAGAAATAAGAAGAATAAATGTTTTAGAGAAAGATGGGACAGTGAAAAGAACTTAGATTGAGATGATATGTTCATAAAAGAAGATTGAGACATGAATGCTGGCAAAGGAAGGTTTGGGAATCACAAGAGAGAAGGTAAAGAGGAGGACCTTGAGAAGAATGGACAAAGCTTAAGTCTGACAAGATATAAATAAGAGAACTACAAGGTGATCTGTGTCAACACACAGATCTTCACAGAGAATAAGGGAATGCAAGAAACACCCAATAAGGCTATAACAAACTCACCAACCATTTTTTTTATCAGCTACTGTCGTAGACATAAGAATTTAGTGTACATGGATAATATATTTACTAAACAAGTAAGTGGTTTGGCTCCTATAAAGGTAAAACATTCCACTTTTCTAACATGGTTCTAATCCAGTTGATGGGTACTCCAGTTTCAACTAAGATGTGTGATTTTCTGGATGCCAGGTGACACAGGGAAAAGAACTGTACCACTTAACCTGATGAAAAATTTTTTCTACCATTAGGCTTAATATGAGGTGAGTTCTACCCTAACCTATAAAACCAAGTTTTGAGTTGTTTACTTTTGTATTATTCAATCGCTATGAGGAATTCACTCTCATGCATCTTCTATCCATCCTCCTATGATTATTTCCACTGCTTATTTAGAGAAGCAGAAGATAAATATCGCATATTGCTGTGTATATATATATATATATCTTTTCAATGAGTAAAGCATATTATGCCATTGTAGTCAAGTCAAAGAGCTATGGATATATTAAAAGAAAATTTTCTTGCATCATAACAGAGGAGCACTAAAATGTACCTACTATGCCTTATAACATTGAATTATGTACTTTGAATAAGGCTAATCATGCAGACACATTTTAAATAAAGACATTACTCTGAGTATAATCTGAGTGTCTGTGCTTCAAATTATGAGCAACAATTTTTAAGTTAGCATTTTGAGTATGGATTTAGCCAATAGGTGATTCACATCGGTTGGCTACATTTGTGGGGCCAATGAATCAAGGTGCTTATCAGGAATCAATCTGAACAAGGAAGAAAGAGTACTGCAATGCTGAAACGCCGTCTCCACCTCCGGACCTTCTTTAAGCACATCAATTGTAAGATAATGCATTCTTGAGTTCCTGTATTGAATTTTTATATTTTTGGGTGACTTAAACAATGTATCCTGCACTTAAGGAGTTAACATCATAATACATGATAGTATCATGAAGGAAAAATATTTCAGGAAAGGTAACTTAGAGACCCCAAAAATTGAACATGTCATTCCAGTAACATAACATTGGGGGTTCTGATAGCATTCAGCATTACTTGCATTATCCTTGTTATTCTATAGAGAAGTAGCAACTGAAGAAGTTGGGATACTGCTTTCAAATTATTGAACATAAATATGTGACACATAATTAAAAGATATCTTTTTAATAGTGTTTCATACTTCCAAAAGCTGCAAAGAACACATGATGCAATGATATGAGTTCATTGAATTGCAACAGAAAAAAAAGTAAAACCACCATAAAAAAGCTTTAAAAAGTTACAAGTGAGGATAAGGGGTTAAGAATATATATCAATTGAGAGAAGTGAGGAAATATTTAATAAAAAAGGAATGGCATAAGCTACAGAGGAAACGGTAGGAAAACCACATTCAAAACTGATTACTGGGCACACAATTATGAGGTTAAAGACTAGTGAGAGAAGGGGGGAACATTAACATGGAGTGGTGAAGAAGGATTCACAGAGTTTAATAATAAACTAAAAAGAGAGAAAAACTATCCAAGTTTTTCGTACGACTGAAACTTTAAATCTGGATTGGGAATGTGTAAGTCTATGGAAGCATTGACAAACAGGATTTATAGTTCTTGAAATGTGTCACCATGTCTACGTTGACCATGCAGCCAAGGAGAGAGGAATATGCTACCAAGGTAGAATGCTGAAGGTGAATAGGTACTGATCATGCCAGGGAGTATTTTGGAAGGGTGAAGTACCAAGATGATTACTTGAAACCCTTTATTATCCACCACCAGTTGTTGGAAATGAGTGCAGGGAATGAAGAACCATCAGGCACTTAGGTAATGGGTTCAAACGAGCATTCACAAAGTGTCACGAAGGGTCTATTCTTGGCATCCACTTGCACAAGTCATTTTTTCACTCTCTCCATCGCCATGGCAATTGCTCATTTAGCACACCATGCCCTCATCATCCATGCGATTGTCTGAAGAGAATCATTGGGGGTTGTCAGATTGACATACACCAGGCAGGACATGTTCAAACTTCATGCTTGCTAGATGAATGGACAAACCAAACACATTTTCCCAAGTGGCAATAGGCTTATGAAACCGTGTATATATCATCTAGGTGGACTTTTGTGAATGCCAGAGTGGCATTAAGTAGGTCATGGAAAATGTGATCAAATTTTTTAAAGGCGAGCATCACCAGGTGCATCACCAAGTTGTATGTACAAATTAGACAGAATCCTGACATACCGCACCGACAAATAAGGATATTGTATTTACACTCTGCAACACTTTCCTTAAAGCCCTTCCACTTGAAGCCCCTCTTTCCACACCAGTTACGCATGCTGGAAGACTAGGCCATTCAAGATGGAGATGAACATGATGGAATCTCATATGCTATGCAGACACCACAGTGATGAGGAAGGTTAAAGGGTGGTACTTTTTCAAAATGAACAAGTCACCTTTCTTCAACATGAGAACTGTGCAAACTTCAGTCAGTTCAGAGGGAGAACTTTACTTGAAAAAGGATGTAAAAATTAATTATTGGATGACATGGTAGAGGTGAGGCTAGACCATTTGGCTATTGACCCGAAGGTCCTGGGTTTAACTCTGGGTGATGATTCTACACATACACAACTAAGAGCGAAAGAAGAGGCATGAGGTATTGGTGACAGAGATGAATCCCATAGCCAATAAAAATTTTTAATTCTCCTATACTAATATTTCAGTCAACAGCTGACCATCAACAGAGAGAGAGAAAATAAGAGCTTGACAGCGAGAAGACATCAGCACCATAATACTGTCCAATGACAAATGTTTTGACCAAAACCTAGGTGTGGGAGCATTAAAAAAATGTATCATCTATAGGATTCATCTCCGTATCAATCACAGCTAAACCCAAGCTTTGTGAGCATATGGGTAGCAGATCACCCTAGGAAAACCATAAGGGACACAAGGAAGTCACTCAACTGGCATCATTACATGGTTGTGTGGATTTTTCACAATCTTGGACTAAGGTCTACTAATTTATAAAACTAGGTGATTTCTGAGGTAGTCCAAAAGAAGTATATTTGACAACGACAAGGAATTCTGCCTCTCCCCCCTTGTTACAGAGATCAAAATCAAATCACACTAATCAACACGAAGGTCAGTTTGGTAGGTGAGGGGAGAGATCACCCAGTATTAAGCCCAATGACGTGAGAAATTCACACATCAGGGTAGGGTGGCCAGTTCCTTCCCCTGTACCACCTGTAATTACACAGGGAGACTTCTCTGGTATCCGAAAAAATGATACACAGCTTGGGTGAAGCTGAGGGTTCCCAGAAGCATCACCCGGAATCAAACCCCGGGCCTTCTGGTCAGTAGCCAAGTGCTCTAACCACTGGACTACCAAGCCCCTTGTTACAGAAATATGGACTTATAACATTCCTGATAGAAACACCTGCAAGCAGCCAAACATCAGGATTCACCTCTCGATGTGACACTGTGGCACCCATAGCTCTCAATCCAATGAAGGTATTGTCATACTTGAAAATCACATTCTATCAGCAGTGTTACAAAAGATCCTGTTAGGATTGCTGATTATTTTCATTTCTGAGCACATCTTGAGAATTTCAATGCATATATATTACTTGTGACAGTAGCATGGATGAATTTACCATTGGCTACTCCCAAAATTCCATGGCCAACATTGTCATATTGACAAAGAGAAGCTTTGGCTTCTTTATGCAAATTTTATTATGGAACTCTTGATTTCTTACTTATATATTAAAGAGACAGGACAATGATAAATATCACAAAACATGAGAAAGTGCTAGTAAGTTCTGATACTGCTGCAAGAGGAGTGTAGATGGAAGACAGATGACAACCTTATTTCTACACATTTTGGTACACATTTACAACTTATACGGTCCAAATCTCTGTAAAAGAGCTGCTGAAGTTTATCAGTAAAATTTCCAAATACCCTGTATAGGTAATCATACTAAAAAAGAGTGTTATAGGAAGTCATGAAAGAGCGAAGGAAAATCAATTAATTGGATGCCACTAATCCTACCATGAGACAATAATGAGATTGTACGTTGGTCTAAGAGCAAAAGCCTAATCTGGTGGAGAAGGGATAATGGGAATGGTGGGAGAAGTTGTTGCTCTCATGTTTTTGACATGGGACGCTGTGGGACCAGTGACGGTTAATGATGACCTATATAAGAAGAGATAAAGGACTTTTACAGTAAGTGCACCTAATGATGGGATCTTAATTTTGAAACTAGGTTCTGAAAACAAAGCACATATATGCAATAAATAGTGAAATGGATAGTACAAAGTTATTTCTGTGAATGGTCAAAAATGTCCAAATAGTTAAATTTGAGTCTCTAGATCATATTAACTGTTATCCCACAGAGAAACTTTTGGGTGCATAATTATGCTTTGCCTGCTGCTCATTATAGGATGAAAATAGTAATACTTACTCAAATTGCTTTATTTGCTTAAGTATAAATAAAGGATAAATTTAGTAGGTATGTAAAAACGTAATTTCTGTTACTAATCACAAAGAATACATTTTCACCATGTAATCCTTTCATTAAGGTTTACTGGCATGGGAGAAGGTCTTTAGGAAAAAAAAAGTTGTAATTTATTCGGTTTTAAATTGTATCATTCATCCCTATGTGACATTTTTTTTTGGCCCATCATTTTTCCCTTGGGCATTTCCCTTTCCGCGGGACATTACCCTTCCGGGACTTAGCTGAAAGACTTAGTGCCCTTCGGTGAAGGAGCCGAATGCACCAACGCCTTGAAAATGCATCACGGCTAACCCTTGCATCACGCTATCCCGTGCTTCAAGCTATACGGCCAAGATCTCCGGCCCTGATCTCCCCCCTGTCCCCTCACCAGGGGAAGCATGACTTATATAGCGGCCAGTGTAGGAAGGAAAAAAGGGA